>BSBK01006946.1:0-237193 GCA_027943335.1 Chamaecyparis obtusa | reverse complement strand
AATATATATATATATATATATATATATATATATATATATATATATAGATCTATATGTATATATATACATATAGATCTATATGTATATATATATATATCTATATATGTATATATATACATATATATATATAGACACACACACACACACACATATATATACATATACATATATATACATATACATATATATATGGATATAGATAGATATATATATGTGTATATATATGTGTGTGTGTGTGTGTGTAATATTTTAATATATCAAGTAAGGTATCCAATATTGAATACCAAATTTTTTTGGCTATTTATATCCTATATTGGATAGCAATCTTGCTGAGGTGTTTCCTTTGTCCATGTGTACTGACACACAGACCTAGCAAAAGGCTATCATGGATTTTCACATTTTTAGGTAGATGGAAAATCTTTTTTTCTTGTTTCACATTGCCACATTTTGTCCCCCCGTGATCTTGCACTAACTCGGAGATCATAAGAAATGGATGCAAGGGGAACATTTATCATCTTGAGCCAACTTCTTATTCCCAAATAATTCATTATGTGAAAAGTATATTGTTTATTGCTAGTGCTTCTAGAAGGAGAGTGCATGCGGTGATGTATTGATTTTGTGGATAGTTAATCCACAAACTTTATGAGTTATTGTTGGTTTGTAGATATTTGAATCCACAAACTTGGTGAGTTGTTGTTGGTATATGGATGGGTTAATTCATAAGTTGTCTATGGCTAGTTGAGTTTTGGTTTGTTTAGTGTATTTTCCTACATGAGGATTTTTCTTTCATGTTGATGTATTGTTAGATGGTTAAGATATTTTCCTAGATAAAGAAGTTTGGATTGATGTTGACGAAGAATTGGATAATCAAGACATTGATCTTGATAGGTCATTTTTCCCCTTTTTTTATAATGTAAACCTTAGGAGGGGTTGTTACGAAATTAAAGTTTACATGTAATAAGTTAGTTGTTGATTTAGTTAGGGGTGGGAATTTATTCCCTTAATGAAAATTGATGGCTCTAATAAAACCAATCTATTGAATTTAATATACGAAAAAGATGATAACAATATATTTCTTTATTTTTGCAATATAAATTTTTATATTGATGTTTTGTTAGATATTCTACAAGTGAGCACCCAACAATAATCATCCACAATAAATTAAAATGAAAGGCACAAAATTGGAAAATATGGACTACCCACAATAACCATACTAACCTCATGATGATAATTAGGAAGAAATCAGAGATTTCTAGGCCAATTACTAAATTATTCATGAGACCAGTTTTAAGAAATATTTACATTTCCCATGAAATGTGGAACCAGAAAAATGCTCCAATTCTATACAACATCCAACTAAGATCACTACAATGTTTTCAAACTACTAAGAAATAACTTCAAGTGCTAGCATCCAACTAGCACTACATGAAAGTTTCACCATCCAAATCTTGTCTTGAATCTCCAAAGTATGCTTTTCCACCAATTTATTTACAATTTCAAAGAATTTCAATATCCAAACTTTATCTTGAGGAGATTGTTCTTACTTGTGATTTGAGCAAATAAAAAAAAAATTAATAGTTATCATGTATCTAGGAAATGACTTAGATCACTGATTTCCATCTAAAGTTGGTTGACAGGCCAATAGCTCCTAAAGGGAATTTCTATAAATAAAAATATTAGAAGAAAATCTTCAAAGTTTTGATTAAAATTTTATTCCACCTACCTTCACATTTATCTTAAATATTTTAATTAAAACTAATCATTTTTTCATGAGAATTTATATAAATCAAATAACAAATAAAAATTAACAATTTTTTATTTTTTTTTAAAAATAAAATATTAAATAAATTCATATAAAGTTTTCTATAATATAATTTTCAAAATAAACATTTTTAAGAAGTATAACAATTAAAACTTTAGTATTTTATATGAAACTTCTAATACAAATTGTAATGTAGAAATGAGATTTGTCTATTACTAAAAATAAATGGTTTTAAATGAGATCATTAGAATAGAATTATTTTTCTTTGACCTTACAAAAGAAGTTAATCCAAGATATCTAAGAATTTTCTTATATAAAAGGATTTCTACTTGCAACTGCTTATTGACAAAAGCAACACATGTCTTCACTATTTTTCCTCCATCTCTTTTTTGTTTGCCTACAATTTTATTTTCATATTTATTTGCACAAAATATGACTAAAATTTTAATTTTAAAATAATATCATACCATCCATGGGGCCACTAGCTCGACAAATTGTGACACAAAATGTTGAGTAGCTGCTTCTATCAAAAATAAGATAAGCATTAGCATAGGGACCTGCCCTAACCTTTGGAAAAAAAGAGGAGCTTGAAATAAGCAACAACTGCTTATTAAAAAAAGTAACACATCTCTTCACTATTTTTTTTATCTCCTTTTTATTTGCCTACAATTTTACCTAAAAATATAACAAAAAAAAATTAATTTAAAAATAATATTTTAAAAAAATACTTAAAAAAAACAGCAAATATTCCATCCATAGATGATGGGGCCATCAATTCTACAATTTGTACCTTGAAAAGTTAAACAATAAATGTAAGTTGAAATAAGCTAAAGAGCAATATTGAGACCTCTCATAGTGGATTAAAAAACCATTAGCTGAGAAAACATCTCCTGAATAAGCTGGCCAGGTGGTCTTCCCATCCACCTCCCACTTGTTCTTTCCCACCCCAGCTCTGAAGACTGCTCTGCTCTCGGCCCCCCTGTTTGGAGGCAGAATAATTGCCTAAACTTCTATGGGCAACAGGTGCATAAAGTAGTCTCTCAGAGCTGGACATGATGCAACGTTATAAAAATCAATCGTTCCAAACTCCATCGGAGTCTGCAGAATTATTTTTCCGTACAGTCTATGTAATTCGTATGACAATATGACAAATGTGCTGTCTTCATCGTTGGATTCAGTTAAGCTTCTTATAAAATGTAACATTGACTAGATTTTTAAAACGGAAAATAACATATTTTCACCAAATTTTCATCATCATCTGTTCTTCATTTCTACCTTCATTTCTAAGAACAAAAAAGGGAGCGGTTCTCACCGTCACCTACAAAAGTCGGAACTGAAGGAGCATGCGCTGAAGGACAAAGCGGATTTGACGTAAAAGCCCACCAACAAAAAACAAAAAAGAAACCAAGTAGAGCCATTAGACAGAAAAATTTCAAATATTCTTCTTGCTCAAATCGTACCCCTGCAGTAGATTTCAGAATTATTTTCTGGCTGGGATCGTGCCATAAATATGGAGCTGTAACAGAGCAGTAGACTTTCCCTCGACGGACATACCGTTTCACCAGCACTGTCTTGCCGCCGAGCCACTGCCACTCTTTCAATGATTCTGGCACACTTACATCACTTAAATTTGGGAAGCTTTCGTCTTTAAAGCGCTCCAGACAAGATTGAAGATCCTCATAGACTTCAGAACTGTTGTAAATAACTTCCTTATGAGTGAGCTCGTACGCAGAATGCCAACTCAGTTTGATTTCCTCTAATTGTGCGGATTCTCCCATGTTTGGAATTCCTTCTATATTGTCATTATAGACTAGATGGAATACCTGTAATTGATTGCAGCCACTGATATCAGGAGGATCTTGAACTCTCCAGCAATCATATAAAATCAACCTCTTTAGCTTCCTCAGTAGTGTGAAGTTGGGAAACTTCCTTAAATTTTTTAATGTGGAAAAATAAACTTCCTCCAGAAAAAGACAACATCTCAGATCCGGCGGCTCCCGCATACCACACTTGTCAAGTTTGAGCACGGTCAAATTTGATAGAAGTCCGAAACTCGGAAGCTCCTTTAGATTCTCCATATTCCATAGTTGAAGATATCTCAGTCCGCAACAAGACTCTAAACTTCTGGGCGCTGAAACAGCTTTTGATGAAACAAACAACTCGACTATCTTCAAAGAACTTGGCACATCTATATCTGGGCATGCCATCACTGCATCACATTCCCACAATACAATTTTGGATAGTTTCGTACATCCAACGAGGAGCGGTGATGCAGTCATCTGGAAGCAACTGTCGATGACAATACTATGAAGCTCCACGCATTTTGTACAGTCGAGTGGTACCTTCACTTTACCACATACGCTAAATTCCACTTTCTCCAAAAAAGGCAAACCATTCAACTTTGGGAACTCCAAGAGGGATGGACAACGAACATTGATCTCTCTCAGAAAAACACAACCGGTAAGATCTCCCAGCTCATTGACTACCTGCCTGCCTGCAATATTTATCTCAAGAAGTTGTAAACCCTCAAGGCTGCTGAGCTCGGGAAGTTTAAACATTGCATTCATTTCGCTTATCTGAAGCCACGCCAGTTCTTTCAATTTTTCAATACCTTCAAGCTCTGCCAGGTCTTTGCATTTGTGTAATGTAATACTTCTGAGACTGCCCATCCCGCCGAAGTCAAGTTTGCTCATATGCTGCACACCAACAAGCTGAAGCACCAACAGATTTTTAAGGTCACGGGGGGCGATCTGGGACGGTCTTCGATGTCTGCACTGCTCCAACTTAGCCAATTCAAACCCTGCATTGTCTTCTGATATTAACCTACGTATACTTCGTGGGTCGCCCTTCCACCACAGCCATCTCACCATTTCATTTGCTTTGCTCTGTGCGAATTCAATATATAGGTCGTGTATACGAATTTTAGGTTCGGATTCTTCAATAAAAGCCTTCTTACATAGATCCTTAACCTGAAACCAGATATAAATGAAGCGCTCAGCTGTTTTTCAATTAAAAAAAACTAAATAGCGAACAAAAAAAGGTTTAAAAGCAAATATTCATCTCACTGCTTTCTCCATAAACGGGATCTCTTTGTTGAGAATCACTCCCAGCCACTCCGTAACTTTATGGGGAGACATATAAGGCGGCATATATAGGGTGAGAAGCATGAATATGGTGCGATATTCGGGACGCATGTTGTCAAAAGCTTTTCCCAGCAAAGCTAACAAGTCATCCAAACCATAACCACGTCGGTCTATCCGACCATCTATCTCAGCAACCCACTTTGACAAATGCGAACCATAATTACTGAAGAGGTGGCTTCCAAAAACTTTTAAGGCTAAGGGATGAAATGTTCGACCTCTCCGACCGACATCTTTGAACGAACATCTGTCTGCACACCTGACAGAAAAAGCTTTGTCCTCTGCCCCCAACGATGACTCTTCTATAGGTGTCCTTTCCAACAAGATGGCTATGGCCTCTTCCTCTTTGAGCCCTGGTACGCGCATGCATGACTGCTTATCCATCTTGAAATGCTTTTCCAGAACATCTACACTCTGAGAAATCAAAAGGATGCAGCTCTTTTCTCCCAACTCTGCCTTAAGATAATACATCACTTCGTCTATACTTTCTTCTGTGATATTGTCAAGAACCAACAATACCGTTTGGCCATTCACTCCTCTATACCACTGAGCTTGTGCCTGTAACTTTTATTAGAAAGTGCAGAAAACTTACACATCTTGTTTAAACTTTACAGTCATTTACATAACAGTGCTGTAAAGAGAATTCTACGTGGAAAGGAAGAACATCCTGCAAACAAAATTAAAACATGTTAAATTGCTCACCTGATCTTGGTCTGTCAGTGTTTGGAGATACGAAGGAGGGCAGCAAGTGAGATACTGTAGGGCAAGTTTAATTCTTTCAAATGAATGGCCTCTTGAAAATTCCAGATGGCATACTTTGCCTTCAAAATCCCGCATTTTGAAGTTGCAGAAAGCCTTGCCAAGTGTAGTTTTCCCATGGCCTGGTATTCCATGTAATCCTGCAATACGAATACCCTTTTTGTCGGAATGAACAGTGTTGTAGAAATCTGCAATAAACTGCATTAATAGAATGAATAAATGAGCTTAGGCATATATGCTTGATAGAAGCAAAAGAAGGTAGTGAGGTGTTTTTACCTGACACATTCGTACTTGTCCTTGCATACAAGGAACAAGATACCTTGGCGAGGGTGTTGGAACTATATGCCAGACTTCTTTAATAATTTCATCTCTAAACTTCACTTCATCATCCCCTTCATTGAACTTCAACCCATTATTTCGCCGTATTGCATTCAGTGCTTTCTGCCATTCAGCTCGCTTTTCTCCGGATTTCTCTAACCGTTTCCACTTTTCATTGTCTGCCGTAATGTTTTTAAGAGCATCCGGTGAAATGTTGAAGAACAGGGGCAAAATTTTGAGATTGGGATTTGTACGAGTTCTGTCTCTCGCTTCCACAAAAGCAGAGAGTTCCTGCATTGGCCACTTTGATTCGAGGAAATCCATAGAGAGAAGTAAAACTGCTACTTTGCATGTGTTAGTGGCTTCAAATATACGAGAGGGGAAATTTTCGCTCACTGGCAAACTATCGCGATCTTGATCAAAGAAGCAGGTCACGCCCTGGTTTGTGAGGTCTCTGTGAAGCTGCCTAACAAAATTTTTCTGCTTACCACTGTGACTCAAAAATACATCTTGAGCCAAAAACTTCTGTCCTCCCTCACTGTTAATTAAAATAATGAGTGAGTTTTAAGGTTGAACTTCAAATAAACTCATCTCACCTGCGAATTGTTGTGTTGGACTGAGAGGACTCAACTGTGCGTGAATTTGTAGTCTCCCCGGTCAAACACCGAGCTTGAGAATGTTCTCCGCTGCTTAATTTTTTGAATTGCATAGCGTCGATTCGATCTGTTGGAGGCCATTCTTCTTGCATTTCTTGACACAATAAAGTGGGGCGGCAAAATGAGCATGCATGTATAGAAGGGTAATGAAGACTTCCATATATATCTAGTTGTGCGCTGTGTAATTACAAGATATCCCAAGATCATACGATGTTTCCTCTCTTCTATTGTTTATATGGCATTTAAGAAATTCAAAATAGCATGCAAAAAGTCATGTGTCTAATCTTAATTACGCCACGACTAACTTGAACGAAGGTAGGGAGGGTACAACTATGTTAGCAAATTGAGAAACAACAATAACTTTTTTTTTTTTTTTTGATGAATAGAGACCTTTCAATTAATAGAAATTAAAGATACATATTCACAAAAAAATGGCCGGGGGATATATTAAATCATCCCGCAGTGTTCAAACGGCAGAGCCGGAAACAGCAAGAACTATTCACCAAAAAAAAACTGAAAAGGCCCTCAGGCCGCAAGAGCGAGAGCAGAGGGCGGAGGATCTTTGTCATCTGATCCCCACTTATCAGTGGGATTGGTAGGCTCATCCGGAAGCACCCAACCAGCTTCATCAGTATTTTCTTTTTCTTTTTCTTCTTCCGCCCTGGGCGGGGAGATAGCAAGCGCCAAGCAGGAGAATTTGGAGGAGGTGGCCGGAAGCCAATCTCGCCCACGGCGAGCACCGGAACCAGGAGGAGCACCAGAAGGGGCCGACTGCGCCTGCACATGTGACCACCCAGACTGCCGCGGAGGTGGAGAAGCCGAACGGCGCCACCAACCATCTCCACCACCTCTCGGAGAGTGCTGGCGAGGGGCCTGGGATCGTGGCATGTGGGAGCGGCGCACAGAGGAGCTGCGCCCGCGGCGGCGGCCTCTAGTAGGCGTACCCTCAGCAGAGATAGCATCCGGAGGCACCCGAGCCACTGTACAGGGAGCATTGCCCCAATGAGAGATTAGCTCCTGCAAGTGAGCCACCTCTAAAGCGACTTTATTAGCTTGGACTTGAGTCTGCATCATAACATTATTACATATGCAAGCTTTGTTAAACATAGCAACATTAGTATCAAGAGAGCTGTGGGAAAATATAACAACATTTCTATCTTTCCAAAGATTGAACAAAATCTCCATCCTGAAAGTATGCCAAATTTGGGTAAACTTGGAGGGGAGTCTGGGAGAGTCTCCTAAGACAATCATATGCCAAGAGAAGGGCTCAGGCCGGAAAGGTTTGAAAAAATCATTGATCCACTGCCAATACTGTTGAGCTCTCCTACAGAACCAGAAAATGTGAAGAAAGGTCTCAAGGTGACCACAAAACGGACAGCGAGGGTCATGAACTCCCAAATGTTTGAGCCTAGGGCCAACTGGGAGACCCTGAAACAAAAGACACCAAGCAAAGAGAGCCATCTTGGGTTCTGTAATGGTGGTTCAGACAGTATGGAAACGAGAGCTCCAGTGGGAAGTGGCCGAATGAAGATGCCATCTCTAGTTTAGAATATCCACCATCGAAAGATGCTGGGATAACCACCTATACCCAAGCCTTGGCTTGTAATTGCTGAAAGGCGTGGCAGGATACCATTTCCAATCCCTCCACCACGGCCTATTAGCCTGAATGCCAATCTTGTGGAGCAGATTGGTAGGAATGGCCGAAACCAAAAGATCAAAAGTCGGGCGATCAGAACTTGCCAGCCGAAATTGCACCTGCATATCCTCCCAAGATCGGAGCCCCATAGAGACTCTGGAAAAAAGATCCTTGGGAGTCCGAATGCCACATTTAAAAAAATGCAGAGCACTAGCCCCTTGAGTTTTGGCCAAGGGTATACCCTGTATGAAGAATAAAGGAGACCACCAAAGATTCTGCTGATTGAAAGAAAGCCCATTACGAAAAGCATTACCATCCCATCGAAGCCAGGGCTTTATAGCTTCCCAGGCTTTCCAAATGCTCTTGATGACGAAGGTGCCCTGGATTTGAACAGGTTCTCTCATAGTGAGCAAGGTTTGGAGACCAAGACCTTTCCAGGCGGGCCGGTGAACCGGAAACCCGGCGGAGATGCAATGTCTGACAAGAATTTTCCATGCCTCATCGCCAGAGAGAGCTCTAATAATCCACTTCGCACAAAGAGCAAGCCCTTGCTTTTGGGTGGAGAGAAGGCCCAAGCCTCCAGAGTCACGGGGAAGGCAGCAGTATTCCCAAGTAACCCTATGAAACCCATGACCATCCGCACCAGAAGCCCAAAGAAAATCCCTGAGCAGGCGCTCAAGCTTGAGATAAGAGGCCTTAGACGGAGCCCAGCAAGAAGAATAATAAACATGAGTAGCAGCCAGCACTTTCGAACAAATCTGGAACTTCCCTGCAAGAGAGAGCGGTTTGCTAATCCAGTAGTGCAACTTTTTCTCAATTTTAGCAAGAACAGCATTCCATAAATCCATAGCAAAGCCATGGAAGGCAAAAGGGATGCCTAGGAAGCGAAAAACTTCTCCATGTTGCACCCATTTCCAGTCAAAGCTGGCAAGCCAGGGCGGAGCTGGAAGAAAGGATTGTCTGAAACAAAGCGTTTTGCACCATTGAATGGCCGATCCAGAGGCTTGACAAAAGGTGTCCAAGCATTGCAAGGCATTGGAGATGTTCTCCTCATCCTCAATGAGAGTGAGAAAGGAGTCATCGGCAAAATGGCCATTGACCAACTGGGAAGAAGAACCAGGAAGGGAAATGCCCCGAACCAACCCAGCAGAAACAGAGTTGGCAAGCAAATACCCAAAGCCTTCGGCAGCAAGCACATACAAGGCAGGAGCCAGAGGACAACCTTGCCGGATGGATCGAAAAAGCCCAAAAGTATCAGATTGGGCCCCATTGATGGTAATGCAAGCAGAAGCATCTCCAAAAAGCATTACCACAGATTGAAGGAAGTGCGGCCCAAACCCCAAAGCTTGAAGCATAGCCAGAATAAAGGGCCATTCTATGCGATCATAGGCTTTAGCAAAGTCAATTTTGAGGAACAGAGCAGCCTGTTTGGACTTGCAAGCCCATTCCATCCCTTTCCAGACTGTTATGATGTTGTCAAGAATATACCTGGACTTAATAAAGCTAGTTTGCTCAGGCCGCACAATGAGGGGAAGGAGATGTCTGATCTTGAGCGCTAAAGCTTTAGCAATAATCTTATAAGAGACATTCAACAAAGTGATGGACGTCCAATTGCAGATATCCTCCAGATCGCCAGACTTAGGTATGAATTTAATATTCCCTTTATTGATAATGTTGCCTAAACTTTTGTTGTGAAAAGCTTCCAGGTAGACTCTGTGCAAATCAGGACCCACAATATCCTAGAGGTGTTTGTAGAATTCACAGGGGAAGCCATCGCACCCTGGAGATTTATCATTGGCCATAGAGAAGACCGCCTCCTTGAGGTCTGATATGGTAAGCAATTGCTCACAGAAGGCACGCTGCTCAACCGCAAGGCGGTTTGGAGTAACAGCAATACAAGCCCTTAGAGCTTCATCCCGAGCAGCAGAATTGCCCTGGGAAGCAAAGACTTGCTCATAATGCTGGACAAAGGCCTGAAGAATGGTCGGGAGCTCGGTAAGAGTGTCAAGTCCTTGCTTAATCTTTTGAATACCAGCATTGGTATGGCGAGCTTTGAGAGCCTGAAAAAACTCCTTGGAAACTTTGTCGCCAACCTCCAACCAATGGAGGCGAGCTTTGATTTGAGCACCACGAGCAGCATAGGCATCAGCAATTTTTTTCTCATGGCGAAGCTTGGCCAGCTTAAGCTGGAGCTCTGTGTCAAAAGGGTTCAACGTAAGCGCTTTAGAAGCGCTACGCAGAGCCTTAGTGTTAGCTTCATAAGCACGCTTTCTGTAGCAGGCTGGCTGACGGCCATAAATGCGAAGAAATCTCGCAGTGCGGGCGATGGCGTCATTCCACCATTGAATCCAGCCTGTATCACTGTGGGGCCGAGGCTCAAGATTCCATATCTGCAGAATGTGTGACATAGTGGACTTGTGCGTCAACACAGACATGTTAAGAAAAAATTGCGTCTGAGTAGCTCTCCTAGCCCGGGACTGCCAGGTAATGGAAAAATAAATGGGGAAATGATCAGACAAGGTAACGTCTGTCAGAGGAATGACAGGTAAGCCTCGATCTTCAGAAAAAGAGAAAAAAGATTGAGCCGTTATCATAGCACGATCCAGTCTCTTGAATATGCGGTCAGAACCCGCTCAAAAATTGGACCAAGCATGCCAGACCCCACCCTGCTGACGGCGGTTAGCATTGGGATCAAAAAGCCCCAATTTATTGCGCATGTGATACCAGGCTTCTCTCTCCCCAGCTGCCCAACGAAAAGGCAAAATGCCCTCCTTGTCAGTGGCCAGCTCAACCATATTAAAGTCCCCACACATAACCCAAGTAGCTGGAGGCAAGTTGTCTGCCAACCAGTACCATAATTGAGATCTTTCAAGAGCATCATTGGGGGCATAAACATTAATGACACCAAAAGAATGATTGTGCAAAGAAAGCAAAATCTAGCTAACACGTTGCTTTGGGTCAGAACCATGTGCAATAACACAAGAATGCAGGCGAGGTGATAGAAAAGTAATTACTCCACCTTTGCTAGCTTCATGCTGAGAAGAAAAAACAATGCCGTCCGGCCATATGACACGACAGGCAGAGTTAAGCAAAAATCCTAAAATTTTAACTTCTTGTAAACACAGCACGTCCAGAGACTGAAGTCTGCGGCGAGTATCACGAACATAGTACTTTCTGGGGAGGTCAGTTAAACCTCGCACGTTCCAGGACAAAAAAATCATAAAAACTCCTGCATGGCTTCCTCATCCTCAAGAGAGGAGAAGCTATTCTGCAAATAAGCTGGAACTGAACCAAAACTGGGGAGGAGTTCCCCAGAGGTCAACCGCCTTTTATCCGGTTCTACTATGTGGTCATCAGGACTGCGGGACCGGCGCATAGTCCTGGAAGAGAGCATTGGAGCCGCTAGCGGCGCAGGCACCACTTCTGGAGTAGGTGGCACTGCAGCCGAGCGCATCCCCTGTGAAACAGGGTTTGACACAATAGGCGCCACTGGTGGCACATCACCTGGCGGGGAATGACCAATGAGCGCAACCGGAGACGGCACAACAACTTCAGAAGCTGGTGGCATCTTAGGGCCTATGGCATTCCGGCCTTTACGCGTAACGGTAGTCCATTCTTCTTTCTTTCCAGCCTCGGCGGTTTTAGCCGGCGCGTCTTTAGGCGTGGGTTTCACCCGAGGGGTAACCAGTGGGCAGTCCTTGATCTTGTGCTCTGCCGACTGACACCGATAGTAGGTGTTGGGCAGATTCAAATAGAGCACCTTCTGCGAGATGGTGAGAGCACCAATCTGAATTTCAACAGTATCCTTGAGGTCCCTAGAAAGGTCGACCTCAACACAGACCCGCTTCTGGGGATGAGCATTGAAAAATTTGTCATGTTCCATGACAATGACTTTGCCTAGGGTCTTAGCAATAGACTCAATGAACGGCCAGCATGGCAAAGGGAGACCAGGGAACTCAACCCAAACAGGAACCCTAAGTTTTTTGTCGTCAGAGACAGTAAAATCTCGAGACCACCTTTGAAAAACTAGCAGGGAGGACCGAACATTCCAGGGACCACGGTTAAAAACCGCGTCCGTCTGAGAAGGGTTAGCAAACCTGAAAAGGAAAAAACCTTTGGTAAGGTTTTGCACACCGTCAAGACGGACCCCATGAGGGGTCCAGCTCTTGTTGACCCAATCCTTGAGTATACTTTCAGAAGGAGTGCGACCCACAAAGTAACCAATCAGCGTATGCTTTTCTAACCATTCACAAGCAGAATCAAACTCCTGAAGATTGAGAACAATATCAGGGTTACCTCGTGGAAGACCTTCGGGATGAACTTGTGGGGACGTTTGTTCGGCGGAGGCGTCATGGCAGTCCGAAGCATCAACTCGAGCACCAGCATCAACTGCTGGGCCGAAGTTGGCCGGGGCCATACTAAAGGCTAACCCTAATGAATCCCGCAGTAAATGCGGTATGACAGATGGAAAACTCAGAGCTGAAACGCAGAAAGTATGCCGTACGCTGGACTCGCTCCACTCAACCTTATACCATCAACAGCAATAACTTTTAATAAATGTTTTTTTTATATAAAAATATTAGAAGTTTTCAAATATAGTACTGTTAATAAATAGATTATGAAAAATTTATGTATATTAAATATAAATTACAAAGAGTTGGGTTGGGTTGTAGGGATAAATTTAAAGGTGTATATAAGTATTGTAAAAACTGAGGGGTCGCAAATAAACAACAATTGTTTATTGAGAGAAAATGATACTTATTTCTACAAATTATTTTCCCTATTTTTATTTCTCTCTTTTATTTTTTCTTCATTTTATCTATGAATTTTTTTATTAATCATTTTGTTTAAAAATAGTTTTGAAGATGACCCGGAACAAAATTTAATAAGCAGAGGTCCACCAGTTCCACAAATTGCCATTTAAAATTAGTTTTAAAAATTGAGTAGCCTCTGCTAGCCATAATAATCTAAAAGAACCAGCCCTAAGCATGTTTAATTGCCAATAGTCAAACGAAGATAATTATAATTGTACAAAGAGTTCATTTGTTAATAGTTTTTACATTTTTTATCTTGATTTGTTTCATGGAATAAAAAATAATTGTAAGAGAGCTATGAGAAAACACATAATATTGATTAAACTTTTATAAAATGATCATATAGTAATCTATGCCCTTGGGAGGAAACTTTTTGCAAAAGATAAAACAATTTGAGGGTCTAAGGATTGCATCCTTAACTCTCTCATTTCTGATGATAGATCATGATCTGAAATATTAATGATAAAAATTGTGCACATAGTCATATAACTACACTTTATACATTGTGGAAATCTGTTATCATTAAGTACAATAAGATTTCAGTTTATTTTTATTAGAAAATAAATTATTTAAAATTTAATTTATTAATAAAAAATTTATTTTATTTTAAAAATATTTTTATTGTTATTTTACTATCTTATTTATTTAAAAAATTAAAATATATTAAACAATTTTTTACTCAAAAATAAAACAAATAAATAAAAATAACAATTAAATAATAAATTTTAAATAATTTTGAAACTAAATAAAATAATCCAATACAATAACAATTTAATGTAAAAATAACACATTCTCACTAGATAACCAAGAAAAGAAAAGATAAAACACTTACCTCTTTCTGCTGAGCTTAACTTTTGTAAGTCTGTTACGGCCAGTTACTCTCTGTTTCCTTGCTGTTAGTTTAACTTGTCAGTTTTGGCCTTTCTCTTTTTCTTTTGGTAGTTTATTTTTAAACTTTAAGAAGTAATTATTAACTTAAAAGACGATCTCATTTCTTCCACCAGAGTTGTTAAAATCTAAAGCCATGGTGTAAAGGGGAAGTGGAAGAGACTTCAAAGTGGCGTGCGAAGAGATTTGTTCATCTGGGACAGTGGATTAAGAAAAATAATTTATTTGTATTGGGATACAATATTTTACCTGATGTTATTCGATTCAAATTTCCGGATAGTTGAGAAAATTGAAAGACCTACTATCACTATTTACAAAAATGATGACTACCCTGATAAAAATTAAAATTAAAATTAAAATTAAAAATTAACCTGATAAAAATAAAATTAAAAATTAACCAGATCAAATTAAAATTTCTTCCATTCTATTCCTACCCTACCCTATTATGTATTTCACAAAAAGTATTTAGGGACTTAAAACATGGATCTGGGGACGCTTGGCAACATTCCTTTTCAGTATAAAATCAATCTTTAATGTAATATTTACCCACTAGTCGACCGTTCACCATTTTACGACAGGAAACATCTTTAATCGGAACCCAGAAAAATAAATCTACTTTCCCCCACCACAGTTGTAAAGGGTACTTAAAAAAGGCATATAAAAAGAACGAACAGACTTTTTTCATAAAACTATTACTTACTTACCTGTTATAGCATCACCACTGTCTTCCTTTTCCCATTTATTTCTGGCGCTGCTGGAGAGTCCTGATGCCATCTTATCGCTTAACCAAATAACTTACTTCGCACAAAGCCATTTTCTTCACAAGAAGAAAGGGTTTCCGCACTGAAAAAGAAAAGTATCCAGAAAAGAAAAACCTAAACGAGGAAAAATCCGTTGGGGTGAAGACAAGTACTTAGGCAATTCGCCGATTTACAGGGGTTTCTGCATTTAAAAGGGGTAAGGCGGACTATTAGTATTCGTACACGTGGTCTGACCAGAACTTGATAAGAAAGTGCCGAGGAAAGAAAACCCTAACGATGGAAACTTTAGTGGTGTTGAAGACGGGTATCTAGGCAATTGCTGATGTACGTACCATTAGAAGAAATTAGGTTGTTTGAATGCAATCTACAATTTGAGACGCTAAGAAAAATATTTCCGAATCTGAAACATACAGATTCTACGCAGACAGCTTGGAGCGCATCTATACCGTCCGCACAATGTTCTCGTCTAGAAAGTTCGCGGAACTTTCGTCAATTCTATAATGGAGACTTTTTCCAGCACTCTTTACATCTATGCTTTCATATACGTACAACGGTAGTGGGGCAAATAGTTTTAGTTGTACCACACGCACACTCTCTTGGTTTTGGGAAGAGATATGCTTTATCATGCTCCAAATAAATGCACGAGTGACTTCCCAATGCTTACATTACCAGGTTCAATTAAGGTCTAGGCTATCATTTTCCATTGTTATATATATAATAATTGAATTAGCGACCAAATCTGCATGGTTTAACTGAAGAAGCCCCACCGTTAAAGAAGCCCCGGCCCCCACTAATGCACTTGGGCTCTATTTTCCCACTGGAATTTACGACAATTGATTGCTTAAAGAACAACTGTTGCCAACAATAAGAAGTTCCAATCTCTTCCCACTCTTGTGATCCATGGATGCTTATTCGATTATCTATTCTCTATCTATAATGGGCTCTAATGACCTTAAAGTGGCAAGAGTGCCTTCACTGAACTAATCACTTAGTCTAACAAACCATTTGAATGAGGGACACTAAACTGCTCTTTAAGACCATCCTTTCCTTTCATCTAGCTTCGTGACAACCATCTTGACTGTTCGCTCACATTGCATGAGACTATTTTATTCTTCTTCTTGTGCTTTATATTGTTGTCGTTAGCTCCTGTCCTCATTTTCATGCATACCACCAAGCTGTAAGATACTGCTCTATATTGGTACTGGCTATCCAGCCACGAAAATCTTTTTTTTTCTATAGCTTTTTGAAAACTTTTGAAAAAAAACTAAGTGTTTCCCCTTCCTATGGTTAACAATTTTTGTGGCTGCATAGCTGCTGCCCTCTAAATTAGCTAACATTGTTTTGCGTGCCAAACCTGTGTAATGTCTTCTTCTTTCTTGTAGTTGTGCATTTGGTGTTTCGGTCATTATTAGTTCCTGCCACGACAGTTTGAATGAAAATTATTTTAATTGTATGTTATTGGTCACTCATTGCGGTTGCAGAAGGGCAGGAAAAGTTTTGAGATTCCCTGTGCGAGAGAATGCAAGTTCTTCTAGGCTCTAGCCTACAGGTGACTGCATACTGTCAGTAACCTGCTCTTAGTTTTCCCTGTCACCATCTATAGATAATGTGATATCAGATGATCACCAATTTCGACAATCTGGAAAGACTTTTAAAAAATGTACATCTGGATGCATAGATGGCATGGGCATGAATGGACAGGTGTTTCTGAGCTGTTTTAAAAGCTCAAATCCAAGTTGCTCTGTAAAATTTAGCTCAAAGACTAGCTTCTCTCCCGGCTGCCACAAGGTAGGTAAAATTATTCATACATGAAAACTTTTGGGCTCGATCAAAATATAATTTTAGCTAATAAGCTTGTGATCATGTTTACTGTATGTGGAAGTTCAGTTGATGCACAGTCTGTTTTTGACAAGGTAGAAACAAGAGATATAATCTTATGGAATGTAATAATTAGTGGATACATAAGTTGTGGTTTGTTTGAAAAAGCTTTGGCTCTTTACTACCAGATGCAAAACGAAGGTTTCAAGCCTTACCATTTCACTTTTCTCTGTGTTTTTAAGGCATGTGGTGCACTGTTAGCTCTGGAACGAGGGAAAGAGATTCATGATTTTAGTTTATTAAATATTGGGCTTGAGTCAGATGTTTTTGTGAGTAATGCCCTTGTAGATATGTATGTAAAATGTTAGGTTTTGAAGTTTGCAAGACAAGAATTTGACAAAATGCCTGAACGAAGTGTCGTCACCTAGAATACTATGCTTGCAGCTTATGTTCAGAATGGGCAAGTTAAGGATGCTTTTAAATTGTTTTGTCAAATGCAAGTTGAGGGAGTAGATTCAAATGGGACAACTATAGGAAATGTTCTATCTGCTTCCGCTAATGCACAATCATTGTGACAAGGTAAGGAGATTCATTGTTTTGTCAGAAAGAAAGGAATTGATTCAGATGGCTTTGTGGGGAATGCTCTTATAGATATGTATGCCAAATGTAGGTGCATAGATGATGCGATCAAAGTGTTTGAAAAAATGCACCCAGTGAATGTTGTCTGATGGAGTGCCATGGTTGCAGGTTTATGCACAATGGATTTCATGTTGATGCCAGGAAGTTGTTTCAGAAAATGCACACCACAGGTGTAGAATCACATTTCCTTGCTATTATTAAATTAGTGGAATTTTTTTTAGAAGCATTTCCTTGCTGGTTGATGAGATTATATAAATTGTTATTGTTGCATGCATATAGAAATGTTGTTCTGCTCTAGCAAAAATAAGGAAAGCTTAGAATGAACATCTTTCAAAGATGTTGCCAAGCTATCTAGTCGAGACAGTTGTCTTTTTCTATAGAGGTCTCCAAGCAGAGATATTGTCAGATCTTTATCTCTCCATGGAAACAAATCTAGAGTAAAGAACAGTGTCGGAGGATTTGAAAAACTTTGTGAATCATGTCATAAATCATTACAATAATCTCACTTCATTAGATTTTAACCGCTCTTTAATATCGACAAGGTTTTAAAGCTAAATATTGTAATTATGTTGCAGTGAGGATGTGGTGCATATGCATCTTTTATTGACTTTTTTACTTACTAAATATTTTTCAATTTTGTTTTATACACATAAAAATAAATTCTTTCATTTTGATAGGCATTATTTGATGCCGGAGGATAGTCTCCTCTGGCTGCAAACACAAAGCTCAAAATACAAAGCATCCTCATAGAGCCTCTCTTCTCTCCTCCCAAGTAAAAGTTGTACATTAGATTGTACAATAAGAAAATTTACATTCTCTTCAAATCTAAAACATTAAATTCACAATGCTGACCCTTTCATTGGCCTCTTACTCTTCATAAACTCTGCTCGTTCTTCTTTTATCTCTTTTCAAACCCCTCACATGGGCTGTGAATTTGTCCTCACACTCTTTTCCATAGCCAGCTCGCACACTCACCTTGTCGCCCTCTCATGACGCACCCTCTCCATGTTCTTTTTCCCCGTTAACCATTTTCTCATTCAAGCTCGACGTTGATTCTCCTTCAATCCCTCTCTCAACTCTTTGTCTTCCCCTACACAACTATTCACTTCCACTTACAAATTCATTTTTTCCCTAGCGTTGCAGCTGGAGGGTTTCCTCGATTCCCCGTGGACCCTGTCACTTTCTATTCTCTGTGTCTGCTTCAAAGAAGAAGAAACAGAAGACGGGCAAAGTTCATCTGGACAAAGTTTTATTTCAGCTACAACAATGTTTCCCTCAACAAGATCATCAAATATTGTCAAAAACTATAACAAAATTTGCTCCATAACTGCATTAAGCTCACATATGCCATCATGGTTGACATCACTCATGTTGACCATCATACTACTCCATATCTACAAAAATCCATCTCATCATTGATAGAATACATATTGCATCATATCATACTACAACATGCACACTTCTTCATGTCAATAATAATCTCTTGCCTCAACTCACCCTTCTATACCCCCAACTCGGTAGAAAAAGTAAGCTTGAGGCAATGCGCAATTAGAATTTCTGGGTTGAGTTGCAATTATTCTAGGTGCAATGAGGATACCGTTGGATTACAAAAAAAAATCCCAATTGTCATACAAGTATATCAAAGGTTGACATCAGTGACCACATATTAGAAGAATTGTATGGCCCAAGAATATTAGTTATGAGGAGGAATATTTATCTTAAACAACTTGGTTCTTTCTCAAGAAATGGTTTATTGGGCTCAACAATCTACCTAGGGTCCTTTAATCATAAATTTTGACTTTCCTTTGGCCCTAAAACCATTGAGAAAATGAACATGTTATTTATGGATGTTAATATCATAGTGATGGTTGTCCCTTTTTTTTCATTTTTATATCTAGATTGTAGTTTTACTTGAATATCTCTTTCAAAATGCACTCTCTAATAGGTTCCTTTAGGGTACTCTTGCTACCAAGAAATGCTATAATAGTTCGCTCTCATTTTTAATATGATAGGATATTTTTCATTCAAAACTCACTAGAGGAGTTAATTTATCATCTTGGTATATTGGGTATTTTTAGTTCTATTTTAAGATCCCAGTTGGTCATGCATAAAATCATATTCATAATAACATAGCCTAATCCTTAGCCAATGTGGGTAGCTAGTAATGGTGGGTGGTGAAGGTCATGGTATTATCATGTGGTACATTGGGGTCGCCTTTAGCATTAGATTTTATCTCAAAGAAATGTTGAAATAATTCTTTTCTACTTAATCAAATATAAACTCTTGAATTAGAACAACAATTGTTTATCCATCATCAATATAATTCAAGTTATAAAAAAAGACTCTTCAATAGCTATGTCTACATGTCTACATCTCTTTGTGATGGGATCTCTCTAAAACTTGTTATAAGAAATAAAATCAGTAGATTAGGAGCTTCCTTTTCCCAATTGGGGAAATGAAAGTGACTTTCTTGCTACTCCATTAATTCACTACATTCAACAAGTAAATCAAGGGTAATTGAGAATCATAGATCCATATGCTCAAGGAATTATTCTTACAACTAAATGGATTGTACAAAATCTATATGGATATTCTCCCTAGAAATGTTTGATTCATCATCATATTCAAACTACTACTACTAGCCACTCCTAGGATTTTTTCAAATAGAAGGATAAGCTTCTCCTTTCTCCTTTTTTAAAAACTTATGGACCTACCCACTTCAATCCCATTTGGAATCATTGGTAAAATACTTCAAAAAAGTATCTTGGTATGATCAAAACCTTGAATCATTGATTAATTTTATCCTCCTCCATTTCATAGAGTTGTCTAGTTAAACAAGATAAATATCTTCTAGCTAATATCAAAAACCTTAAAGGTGAACATTTATTTAATAAATCCATACAATTTTATTAGACTTGTGGGATCACACTATATTTTTGAAATCATGTCCACAATTTGCATTCCAATGTAGTATTTCCCCTTTGAAATCATGGCCACAATTTGTATCCCAATTTAGTATTTCCCCTTTTGAAAGACTAGACTCCAAAAAATATACAACTTTTACACCCTTTGTCATTATAAACTTCAAAATTTGAAATGACCCAACAATCAAAGAGTCAAATCCTCCCTTTTCATCATTATTTACAAACTACTCCCTCATGTAATCTCCTTAATTCCTCATCTCTCAAATGGCACTACAAGTTTAGTCAATCTAGATGAAACAAGTTAATTTCTCTAATTTGAAAACCCAATTACAATGTTCGAGTAATTCATAGCTTGGAAAAGTCATACATGCTAAATTCCCTATTGTTGGTTGACTTTACCTCATCTCTCCTTCTTATTACCCTTTTTACACAAAAGATAGTCTATTAGACATGTCTTCTAGTTCTGTTGTCATACCCAATAATTTTGAAGATTTCTCTTCTCCACTCTCCTACATTTTCCCAAGGCTTGGTCACGATGAGAATCACATGTTTGGTTTTCCCATATCACAATGTCTTTACCTAGACCTTCAAACACATTATCCTAAATCATATCTGAAGATTTTAATTATCGATTTCCTTCACTCACACTTTCTTTCCCCTTAAAAGCTCACGTGTTGATTCCCTACACACATTTACCCCTATCCCATATTATTATTTTGTAGCATGATCTCTAGAATAATCCTAAATTCAAAAATACCTTGGGTTTTCTATGATCTCAACTCCAATCATTTGAAGCTAGAACTTAAGTTGATGAGTACAATCCTTGTATTAGTGGTGACCTATTAAGGACTATTGCTATAGTTTTTAACTTTCACATTTTTGTTTCTTTGCCTTGTATTAGTGGTGACCTATTAAGGACTATTGCTATAGATTTTAACTTTCACATTTTTGTTTCTTTGCATTGAATTTGTAGAACTATTTTGTTGTTCTTATCATGGCTCTACATATTTTTCTAGTGAAACCTCTTTCTCTATTATCAATGCCAATGAAATGGATTGAAATGTTTAAGTCTTACCGACTTGACCTTTGTGAGGTGAGGATGACTAAATAGTGTACATTTTGTGTGGAATTTGTCTACATATCTAGTAAATGTTGATTGGAGATGCTTGATAAGCTATTTACGACTAATAATATGATCATTTTGTTACTTGAAACTATTGTAATCTTGAACAATTTTTACTTAATGTTACTTTGTAAGATTTCCTTCTATTATCTTTCACATCATTCTAAAAGAATAATTAACTTTCTAACTACATAATTAATTTATATTAATATTTTATGAAAGAAGTTTGAGTGAACCCTCACACCATATTTTTACAAAAAAGAACTAATAATGGCTTTAATTGGTTAAAGGGAATTAATAATGGCATCTACTTGGTACGAGGGAGAGAAATTGAGGATTAAATAAACATAAAAGATAAGAATAGAATAATGAGTGGAGACTACATGGAAGAAGGGAGATGCATGATACAAGAAAGTAGGTCAAAGATTTGGTTTTAATTAATTTAATAGGTGAACATTCATTACATTGTGAGGTGAGAATGACCAAGTAATGTACATTTTGTGTGGGATTTGTCTACAGATCTAGCAAATATTGATTGGGGATGCTTGATAAGTTCTTTATGACTAATTATATGATCATTTTGTTACTTGAAACTATTGTAATCTTGGAATTTTTTATTTATGAATAGGCGCTTTCTATAATCAAAGTATAATGTAAAGTACATATTCACCAAAAAAAAGTTGGGGGATACAAGATCACCCTGCGAGAGTTCAAATGACGATAGTGACTGGAGCATCAACAATCAACTATTCATCAAAAACAAAGTTAATGAAGCTAACTAACCAAAAAATGAAAACAAGCCTAAAGCTATTGATGTTCAGAGTATTACCAATCCAGAGCCACACAGGGCTAGTATCAAAACAATAAAAGTTAACAAAGTCCCCACACACAACACCGAGGAAACTCGAACTGTAATTAACCAAAATAAAAACCTCCATAACAAAAACTAATTTTTTTCCCCCAACTGCCTAGATAGTAGAGTGTTGGACCATTCCTCCTGAAGAAATTGGAAGAGATCTTTGTTATCTTCATCCTCCGCCGGAGCACCACCAGCCAGCTTTTCCTACACAAGACACAAAGTAGTAGCCGAATTCCTCATAATTTTAAGCAAAAATTTATTTGTCAATCTCAAGTGATCGTCCAGCCTCTTCGTGTTCTTCTTGATGTCCTCAATGTCTCTGTCCAACTCCGCAAATTTCATTTTGAGGGTGCCTCTAAAGAAAGTCACCTCAGGGGGAGCTAAGTTGTCTTTGGGAATAGACTCTCTGTTCAAGGTCCCAAGGGTGAGGCTCAGTGGGGGGGTGGGGTTAATGGGGGTATTCAAAGTATTCTAGGGGTTAGAGGGGGGGTGGGTGTCAACCCTCAGGGGGCTAGTTAGATGGTCAGAAGAATCATTCAAGGATTCAGTAGAAGGGGAATCTTTCCTGGAAACCTCACGGGAAGTAGTTTCCTTGAGCTTGGACTTACGTTTCTCTTTAGCAATTCTGCTTGAGCACCTGCGACCGGTACCACTAAGGTCCACCTCAATGTTGACTTGACTATCCATGCATTTCTTCAATTTATGTTTACAGTCAGTGTCGGGGGTGCTTTCAGACTCAATTATGAGGTCCACATAGTCAGAGATGTAGGAATCCTCCTGACCAGTCCATTCCTTGTGGAGTTTTTTGCATTTCTTTCCTCCGCTCGCAACAAAATCGGTCTCCTGGGCAATTTGGAGGGAGTGAGAAGAGGACTGGGTAGGTTTGGCAGTTTCGGCCTGAGAAACATCCTAGATAACTTCCTAAATTATAGGAGGGGGTTGGGGGGCTGGGCAGATGGCTTTGTGAAACTGATAGAGATGGAGGAGGAGGCCTTGATGGAGGATGGGAATAGGTTTGTCCAGGTTATCTTTGATATCCAAAATGTTTCTCTCAATAGAATGCAGAAGGTAAAAAGGAATAGACATCAAATCCTTATTTCTAATATGGTTTAGAAAAGGCAAATGGTAATAGTAGAAGACGCTGAACTTACCCTCCAGTGTGGAGTACTTCATGATAATGAGGCAGATTTTAGGCCAAAACTCGGGAAGCTCCTCTCTATTAAAGCCCCCTTGTTTCTTCATAGGTTGCTCACCCTCCCAAAAGAACTGATTGAGGCTAGTGGGGTCTAGAGTCCAGCTAGTTATTTTATATTTTCTCCCTATCATAGGAAGCCCCGTAGCTTTGGCGATGACTTCTTCATTAAGTTGAAAGTGAATGCCTCCCACCAAGACCTTCCTATTATCCCAAGTGGAGATGAACTGCTTCAAAATCCGCTCATCATGTCCTCCCCTCATACACTCCATGAAACCCCAAATCCCACACTCCTTACAGTAATGAGTGACCAGAAGCGTCATTGGAAAAGGCCTCATCAATCTTATCAGGTTCAATACAAAGACTATTGCCCCCCATCTCAAAATCCTGGTCCACCAGCATCAAGGAAGCTAAAAAACCAGAGAGCTGAGTAAATTGTTTGACTTGTTAGTACTATTGATTTTTTTATATTTTCAATTATATTTTGATATTTTTCTTATAAACCACTAGTTCGTTTAATAAAATTTGTTTTTGATTAAAGGAAAACTAATTTTATAGGGATGAAAAACTCAAGTCTTTACAAATCAACAATAAAAGTATTAAATAGTAAACACAAGCTAAATAGATACAACCTAACAACAAAAAGACCAAAAATATAGGGGACTCACACCTTGACATAGACTACATACTACTTGCCCAACTCTAATTTTCCTAAATGATATCAACATTAATACACCTAAGATTCTTAACAATACTATCAACAGGGACTAGTAGTAGGCTTAGGCATGCACTCCTTCTCAGACCTCTCTATGGCATCTTTAGACTATTTAGAATGATCCTTGTTCTTGTTAGCCTTCCCTATATCCATAAAGTGAGCTTTCTTGACCAATTTCATGCTAGCTGAAGGTGAAGCAGAGTGACCTATGGACATTAACTATAATGCATACATGCTCATTCATTTTTTTCAAACACTTGGTGGTGTTATCCATAGTAGTTTTAATAATTTCTATAACAAATTTTAGCTTGTCTTGAACACCCAATATAGAGCCCTAGATATTTTGAATGGTCTTCTTTCAAGTTATTTATGCCATTCGCTAAGGCTTGGGTACTTTTCATAATGTTGTCAAGTCTTTGATTTGAAGGTGAGGGTCTATTTTTTAAAGCATTTATCTTAGCCACAATTCAAGAAAACATAGAATCCAAGATCTCAATCATATATCTAACATTTCTATTTACTCAAGGGTTTTCTAGCACTAATGAGCCCTTCTCAATGGGAGTTTCCTTCTCCATTTCAATAGGGAGAACTACATCGATTCTCACATCTGGATATAATTCATAGTCAAAGGATGAGAAATAGGAGAGGGATTTGGATTAGAGTGGGGCTTCAAAATAGGTTTAAGCCTAGATAAATTTTTCCTTTCCTTGGTTGAAAGGGATCTAGAGAGTTTACTAATATGTTTAGATTTACTCTAAACCATAGATTGCACTTTCCCTTTCACGTCAAGACTAGGGTCCAGAGAATTAGGTACAATGTCAACCATCAAGGAATAATTTGAATCATTGCCATTGTAAATGAAAACATTCTTATAAAAAAGGGTAGTATATTAGGGTTGTTTCCTTTTATAAATATGAAAGACCTCGTCATTATCCAAATCAACTTCCTCCTAATCAAAAGAGGTATCACCATAATGCACCCTCACTTTTTTTAAAAATAAATACCAGTTTTGGGGTGAGAGCTCCTTTATATGTTCAAAGCCCTTGCATTCTCCATAATTAAAAGAATCAAGCCCTCATGGAGAATAGGGGAAGATGGATTTTTGTCATGCACATGCAAACTATTATTTGCTAAAGACATCAAGTAGAAAGGAAAGAAGATACACTTGTTATGCCTAAATTGATTAAGGATAACTAAGTGATAGCTAAAAATAACGCATAATTTTCCATCTAAGGTGAGATTTCACATAATTACCTTAGCCACATATACCTATGGCTTCTTAAGAGAATCTTTTTCAAAACCATCAATATTATTCCTAACACTGTCACTTTCACCCAATTTGAAGATCTCCTCTACTTAATTGGCACACTTCCTGTCTTTGTAAAATTTCCTTCCCTCAATAAGAGTGTTGAGAACCTTAGCGATTAGTTGTTCATTAATTTCCAATTCCACTCATATACTTTCAAAGTACCATCCTTCAACAAAATCTTTTGTAACTTAAGCATCTGCACCATGAAGCCTTTCCATGTAGCAATTCAAGCCTCTTACAGGAAGCTCACTACATACTATATTATTGTTTTTCCATTTATCATAAACCATGGGTTCCAATCTATTATTGTCTTACTGCATTTTACCAAAATAAGAAGCATCCACAAATTGGAAAATAGGGTAGCCAAAGAACTTGACCATAAGTATCATTACTGAAGTTCTCTACGCATTAATAAAAAATAAAATTGTCGAAAGGTCACTAGTTCGCACACATAAAAACTTCATTTCCAAGATCGAGTGTGGATTAACACTTCCTAACATCATTGTGTATAAGAATTTAAATATCATTGTGGAGAAGCATTCTAATATCATTGCATATAAGATGTCATGTTTTGCTACAAAACCCTCGAGGAACAAGCTAATATATAAGCACAATTTTTTTGGTTTGAGATAACATTGCATCATTATAATATGAATATAATGTATTATATTTTTATATTATTATATTATTGAATATTTATATTATAATATAATAATATTATAAGAATATAATTTTATAATATTATAATATTATAATTTAATAATATTATATAATATTATAATATAGTAATATAATATTCATATTATAACATTATATTGATATATATTAATAAACATATCAAGTACCCAATATATATTAGGTATCAGATTTGCATTGTTATTTTCTTTGGCCAAGTGTACTAATACCCAGGCCTACTAAAAAGTCAACACACATTTCCATATTTTTGGGCATTCTTTTTCACATCGCCACTTTTTGGCATTACCATGATCCTACACATACTCGGTTTATACATTGAACTAGGTACATGTTGAAACACAAAATTTATCTTAGGTGGAACAACCTATGGGAAGCTTCAATGAATGTAGGACTCTAATGCTTTTAACTAAGCTGTTGGAGATTTACTAGCAAGTTAGTGTTGACTATATGTTTGTCATTGATGACAACATATGATAAGTAGCATGCGTGGAAGCCTTATGAAAAGAGCGTTGTGCATATGTTGCCTAGATATGTTATCAGCATGATATCATAAGCACAAAGGTTAATTCTGATTGAAGAGAGTTATACAGATGTTTGTTTCAATAGTGTTCCTGACAGGTCCTAGGAAGAGTTCTGTATGTGATTTGTAGTATGGTTATGATGGAGCCTTGCACGTTTAGATTTGTGTTAGAGACATGTTTTTCATGCTATCTTCATGGACACAAATTTTTGTAGTACAGGTTGAGTTATGATGTTTCCAGTTGATAGTTACAGTTTCTTGAGTTTATCTAATGGAGTCGACATTGTTTATTTTGTTGCAGCAGTTGCTCTTATTATTATGATATGTGTGCTTGGTATTGATGAACTACAATTGATTTGAATAAACTATATGACTTTAAGATCTATGATTTGAGATCACTAAGTTGCTGATTAGATATGTAAGATGATTAAATCAGTAATGTGTTGTCATTGATGTCAACTAATTTTGACAATACCTATCTTGTAAGTTACTATACCCAAACATTCGTAGAAAGAAGAAGAAAAGAGATGAAGAATAGATATATCACATGAGAAAGATGGATATGACAAATTAGGATAAGGAATACATTGGGTAAATTATGAATGAGTCTATGACCTTATGTTATTGACTTGATTATGTTGCTTCATCGACGATGAATGATAGAGCTAAATGCACAAAGCACTGTCGTCGGTTAAAGAAGCATTTCAGTATACACCGACATAGTGTAGTGCATACCGAGCATAGTATAAACCAAGCTTGTGTTCATCGATGCATTTCTTTGTTAACCGAGCAGAAGAAAAAGAATTAAATGATCAGTTTAGCTGACAAAGATTGATGAGCTAGAAAGTAACTCGAAATCAGAGTTGGAGATAAAGATTGTTACAAAGATCTATGGCTAGCATAATTTGAAGAAGATCTAAGGGATTGAAATAAAATGTGTTACTAACACATCAATTGAGGAAGGTTTAAGTGGAAAAATCAACAAAGGAGATTAAGCGAAAAAATCTGATGGATGGAATTAAAATGGTTTACTTGTCTATTTAAGAGACTAGGATTTCACAATGAGAGAGATGCCAAAAGAAGGAAATTGTAGATATATCACGTGAATAAGCTTCATGCATGCCTAATCAAACTGGTTAAGGAGAACCAAACTCCAGAGATTATTGAGCATTAGAAAGCTATAATCGAGAGATAGTAAGTTACTGAATATTGATTGAAAAAGAATAGGAATATTGATCAGAGGATCTGTATGAGCATTATATAAATTTGATAATCTGCAAGTCAAGTTGTATTGTATTTAGATCAATTGTTGTTACAGTTTAACCATTGTAAATAGAGAAATCTCTTAGTAGAGTAGACTTGAAAGTCTTGTAATGTCATTCATAGAGTGTATATTTGTTACCCTGTCAACCCCATAGTGAATGTTGGTTGGATGATAACGGTTAGTGTTAAATCCTCTAAGAAGGTCACATGTCACAGTGTGTTTGTAACCTTTAACAAGGTTGGGTCTTCACCGACCTCACTTCAGAAGAGTGAACAATTTTTGTGTTGCCAGTCCCAGGTGGTTTTTCCCTTTACAGGGTTTCCACATTAAATCTCATGTTATGTGTTGACTGTGATGATTGTTTTGTTGTCATACTTTACATGTTTCATATTGGATTTGATCGATAATCACTATATGTTATTAAATGGTAATCGGTAAACACACAGACATAATACTATTTTATGTTACCGAGTTGTAGAAGTTTTAGTAAATTGTTTTTGGATATACATTTTGTATTTGGGACTGTGGATAACTGATTCACCCCCCTCTCAGTTATTCTAACAATTGGTATTAGAGAATTGGTTGCTTGGAATAGAGTTTTAAGGACTTTAAAACAAGGATCGCAAAATATATGAGGGAAGTGCCAAAGATAAACAAGGATAACTTCACAATATGGCAAAGCCAAATGAAGCTTCATGTATCTGGAATTGGGAATTCTACCCTCACACTAATGGAGAATGGATACCTTGCACCACCCACTGGTCCCTTGACCATTGATCAACTAAGAGATAGGCATGAGCATAATGTTACTATGATGGAGATTGTTGCTTCTTGTATAGATTCCAAATTTGAAGATATCAAGGACTACACTACTGCTAAGAAAATGTGGGATAAACTTGTTCAATTTTATAGTGTGATGTGAATGTGAAATGATCCAAAGCTGAAAGCTTAAGGGGAAGATTCGATGATATGAAAATGAAGGAAGGAGAAAATATTGTGTAGTAGATAAACAAAATAAAAGAGCTAGTTCATGCTATCAGAGGATCTGATGGTTTTATTGACGAAGAGACAGTGGTAAGCAAAGTTCTCAGAACCTTATTTTTAATTTATGCAATCAAAATATCTACAATTCATGAAACTAGGTCTACATCTGGTAACAACCTTACTCTTGATAATCTGATCGGTAAGCTAACAACCTTTGAATTGAATAAATTTCATAATAGTGTTGTACCGTCTATTGAATCTTCTTTTATGTCTTCTTTGAAGATTGATAAGTCTAGTAGCAGAAATAAGAATGATGATAGTGATAGCAATACTAATGATGAGCTTGATGAACTTGAACCTCTTATGGCTAGAATGTTACCTAAAGCTAAAGGTAGATATAGAGGTAAGTTACCTTTAGCATGTTTTAACTATAAGAAAGTTGGTCATATTGCTGCTAGATGTTCGAACAGGAAATATGATGACATAAACAAAGACCAATCTAGTGAAGGAAGCTATGGGATAAGAGGCAACAAAAGTTACCAACACTACAACCAAGATAACTGAGATAACAATGACAAAGGCAAGAAGGTGTGCTACATTGCAAAAGAAGATTTCACTGATACCGACATAGATGATGATGTGGAGGTAGTATTTGTTGCAATGAAGGATGATTTGGAGGAAGATGAAAGGTATGTAGAGACAAAACTTATCTCTAAGGTTAATAAAAATGATACATGGATCATAAATAGTGGTTGTACATGTCACATGACTGGTGATGAAGAAAAATTTGACCATCTTGAAGAATACAATGGAGGATCTGTGAGAATGGGTAATGATGCACCTTGTATGGTTAGAGGAAAAGGATCCCTAATGATAAATGATAGAATAAAATGTGACAATGCTTATTGGGTAAAAGGACTAAACTATAATTTGCTAAGTGTGGCACAATTGAACAATTCAAGCCACCGAGTTGCTTTTGAGGGCAAGAAAGTGAAGATATTTGATGATGGAGGAAGACTTGTTGGAAGTGGAACACAATCGAGAGGTAATATGTTTTATCTTGATAATGATCAGTCTTCTTGTTTAATGATGAAAGATGAAGATGCATGGTTGTGGCATAAAAAGTTATGTCATGCGAATTTTGATAACATGATTAAGATCAGTAAAAATAAAAAGGTTAGAGGTCTACCTAACTTATCAAAGCCTGATCATGTTATGTGTCATAAATTTTAAAAAGGTAAAATTACTCAATCCAGTTTCAAAAGCAAAGATTATTCAACAAAAACAATACTTGAGTTAGTGCATACCGGCCTATGTGGTCCTATGAGAACTCAAAGTTACTATGAAGATAGATATTTCATTCCTTTTGTTGATGATTACACTAGATTAATGCCATTCTCAAAGGCATTTAAGATGTTCAAATGGTATAAAGCAAAATTTGAGAAAGAGACTCGTAAACAATTAAAATGTTTGAGATCTGACAGAGGTGGTGAATTTATTTTTGATGAATTTACTAACTTTTGTAATGAGCATGGAATTAAAAGATGTGTTTTTGCACTGAGAACACCTCAGTAGAATGGCATTGCTGAGAGAAGGAACAGATCAATTGTAGATTGTGCTAGGACAATGATGTTACAAAAGAATGTTGCTCAGACATACTGGAGAGAAGCATTTAGCACAACTATTTATGTTCTAAACCAAGTACAACTAAAGAAGGAGATGAATAAAACACCTTATGAGTTATGGTTTGGCCACAAACCCACTGTAAGTTATTTCAAAATTTTTGGAAGTAAATGTTTTATTTTGAAAGATGAAAGAAATGGGAAGTTTGACTCAAAAGGTGATGAATGGATATTTCTAGGATATTCCACTAAAAGTAAAGCATATAAGTGTCTAAACAAAGTAACTAATAAAATTATTGAAAGTGCTAATGTTCAAGTTGATGAGTTTGATAATAAGAATGCAGAGGAAAGCACAAAGGAACTGGAAGACTACGGTAAATTCACTTACATTGAACAACCAGAGTACCTACCAATGCCATAGATAGTGACAATTGGTCAACAAGAAAACAATACTGACGGATAGGAAAGAGATACTGGTGAGCACAAAGAACCTACCGAGCAAGAAAATGAACCTTCATAGGATGAACAAGAAAGAAGAGATCGGATACTGGAAAGATTTGTCAGAAGACATCATCTTGAGACACAAATCATTGGAGACAGACAAGATGGCATGCAAACAAGGAGTAAAGCAAGACAAGGTACATGTCTAGTTTGTGAATATGAACCAAAGAAAGTAAAAGTTGCATTAGAAAATGATGAATGGATTAATGCAATGAAAGAGGAAATAGAATAGATAGACAAGAACACAACCTAGAGTTTAGTACCCAGACCTAAGGACAAGAATCTTATCGATACTAAGTGGATATTCAGAAACAAGCTTGATGTAGGAGCATCCTGGGTGTAAGAGCAATCTTGCATCACCCAAAAATATTTCTATTTTTTTATATTCAATAAGGGCTATTTTGTGTAGAGCTGCTATTTATGGAAAGTTACTATTTTTGGTAATTTTTGTATGTGCTAAGAATGATTTGATTTCTTTCTTGGAGGTTCATTTTGGTCATATAAGCCTGCCAGTAAAGTTTCATTGCCAGATCAAGTGTATATTGGAAGATATTGAAGATTTTTGGTATTGGCAACAGGGTACAGAAACTTTGAACTCAGTTTTGAAGGCTTTAGAGGCCCCGGATGAGGTCAAAAATTTGGGTGACAGGCGCTTGCGCCAATCAAGCCTGTAGAGTGCTTCGTGGCATTTTCAAAATGGGGTTATAATAGCCGATCGGGTCAACTGGTGATGACTTATGGTCTTCGGAAGTTGAGCCACCCGAAATGGCAGAAAATAATTTTTTTCAAAATTTCTGTTCGGGTTTCAAAGGTTACCTTGAGCCGACTATGATGTAATAAAATGTAAAATAAAATAATTCTAAGTTTGGTCGGCCTTATTGGCTAAAATTCTGGAACCTTCCAAGCGGTGGAAAATTGCCTATATAAGGAAGGCTGTATTATTGTCTTAGGTAGTTCAGAATAGTTCTGGGTAGTAGATCTGGGTAATAGCTCGAGGCTTTGTCCTACAGAATATTGTAAGGGAATGCCCATGTGGCTTTGCATATTGTAATTCTGAAAGTTTGTAATTCCACATTTGTGGAGATAATAAGAAGCCAATTTTCTGTTCTTGCATATTGTTGTTGTTTCTTTATTTCTATTATGTGTTTGTGGTATTAAGGGGAGCACACTTCATCAGGTGGTATCAGAGCAGGAGTTCTTGAGTGTGTAAACAGATCGCCGACCGTGAGGCAGTTTGCACCAGGACCGTGGCTAGGGTTTCAGCGCGCATCGTGAAAATGCCTCCATGAAGGGAACGTGGCGGAAGAGCTGGTGTTGTAACACCTGAGGTTAGAGAGCTGCAGAGACAAGTGCGAGCATTGCAAGAAGAGATTCGCAGAGGAATGAATCTTAATGTTAGAGATGAAAGCGAGGATGAAGCCGAAGAAGAATATCAAGAAGGAGAAGTCGAAATTGTGAACCAGGAGGAAGAAAGACTTTTTCGGGCCATTTCTAAGATTGGAAAAAGACCTAAGATTGAGGTTCCTACATTTTCTAGAAATCTTAACCCAGAAGAATTGATCGACTGGATCAACGAATGTGAGGAATATTTTGAGTATGAAGATGTTGAGGATCCTGATAGGGTCAAATTTGTGAAAGCCAGACTGAAAGGTCATGCGAAGATATGGTGGCAAGAGATTCAGTTGGAGCGAAATAGAAGGGGAAAGGAGAAAATCACGAGATGGGATCAGATGGTGGATAAATTGAAGCGGCAGTTCATTCCTGTTGATTATGAGCTTGACCTACTGAAGAAAATGCAGAGTTTGAAGCAAGCAGGAAGATCTGTTCAGGAGTATACAGAGGAGTTCTATCGACTTCTCATCAGAATAGGCCACGCAGAAGCTGATAAGGAGAAAGTTGCCCGATACCTTAATGGGTTAAGGCCAAGCATTCAGGAGGAGCTGAATCTGGTTCGAATGAACACTATTGAAGAGGCATACCAGTTTGCCCTAAAAGTAGAGGAAAAGCTGAACAAGAAGTTTGAGAGCAGACAAAACGGAAGAGGTCGCGGTGGATGATTTGGTGGACGGTCATATGGTGGCCGAAATGAGGATCTGAAAAAGAAGGATGAGGCCAGTAGTAGTCAGAATCAGGGAGGAAATAATTCCAATCACTTCCAGGATCAGAATAATAGAGATCAGAGAGGAAGAGGAAGAGGACAAGGATCTGGAAGAGGTGGTTTTTGTGGAACATGTTTTCACTATGGAGAAGAAGGTCATAGGGCATTTGAATATCCTCAGCGCCAAGGCAGAATAGACAGGAGAAATGAAGGCCAGGCCAGAGTTGCACATGTAGATGAAGATGCGAGATCATCAAATTCTAAAGATGCTGAAAGAGGAGAAACGTTGATTAACAGAAGAGTCCTGTTGAGTGGTGAGAATGAACCTGAGCAAAGGAGGAGCCTGTTTCGCACCAGGTGCAAGTGTGAAGGTAAATGTTGTGATGTGATTATTGATAGTGGAAGCACTGACAATTTGGTGTCAGAAGAGATGGTGACAAAGTTGAAACTCAAGACACAGAAACACCCACATCCATATCGGATTGCCTGGGTACAGGATGACCACAAGGTCATGGTCAATGAACAATGCCTGGTGAAGTTCAAGATTGGCGGATACCAAGATGAGGTATTGTGTGATATCATATCTATGGATGCATGTCATATATTGTTGGGTAGACCATGGCAGTTTGATAGATGTGTTGTACATGATGGTCGTGCGAATACCTATTCCCTGACAAAGGATGGAGTGCGACATAAGCTAAAACCATTGAAGGAGACTGAAGAAAAGGTATGTGGTAATGCAAGGATAAATTTTGTTGATGGAAGAAATTTCCTAGATGGTATGAGGCATGAGCATGTATGTTTTGCTTTAATTCCAAAAGCTAGTAAAGAGGAAGTAGAAGATGTTCCTGTAGAAGTTGCAGATTTGTTGAATGAGTTTCAGGATATTGTATCCGATAACGTGCCTGATGGAATACCACCAGTCAGAAAGATCAGTCATCAGATGGACTTGATCCCATGAGTGAGTTTGCCGAATAAGGCAGCACACAGAATGACACCTGCAGAAAGTGAGGAGTTGAATAGACAAGTACATGAACTGTTACAGAAAGGATTGATCCGTGAGAGTCTGAGTCCCTGTGCTGTACCAGCAGTATTAGCACCAAAGAAGAATGGAGAATGGAGGATGTGTACAGATTCTAGGGCAATAAACAAAATCACAATCAAGTACAGGTTTTTATTGCCACGAATGAATGATATTATGGACTGTTTGAGTGGAGCTGTGTATTTGTCAAAGATAGATCTGAAAAGTGGATATCATCAAATTCGGATCAGAGAAGGAGATGAATGGAAGACTGCCTTCAAGACAAAGGAAGGACTGTATGAGTGGTTAGTCATGCCTTTTGGGCTAACCAATGCACCGAGCACTTTCATGCGGCTCATGAACGAGGTTCTGAAAGAATTTCTGGGTAAGTTTGTCATTGTTTACCTAGATGATATTTTGATCTTTAGTAAGACATTGGATGAGCATATGATGCATATTCGTATGGTATTTGAGAAGTTGAGAGAAGAGAAATTGTTGATTAATTTGAAGAAGTGCAGTTTTGTGAAGAAAGAGTTAGTGTATTTGGGATTTGTAGTTTCAGCAGAAGGTCTAAAAATGGACCCAGAGAAGGTACAGGCTATCCTTGAATGGCCTACTCCAAGGAGTGCTACTGAGGTAAGATCTTTTCATGGTCTAGCTAGCTTTTATAGAAAGTTTATCAAAAATTTTAGCAGTATTTGTGGACCCTTGACTGAAACAATGAGAGGGGATAGAAAAGAGTTTAAGTGGACTAATGGGGCAGAAAATAGTTTTCAGTTGTTGAAACAAAAAGTTACAAAACAACCCGTTTTAGCACTTCCAGATTTTAATAAGGTGTTTCAAGTAGATTGTGATGCTAGTGGTACTGCAATAGGAGCTGTTATTAGCCAAGAAGGTAAACCTGTTGCTTATTTCAGTGAGAAGTTAAATGATGCCAAGAGGAAATATTCTGTTTATGATCAAGAATTTTATGCTATAGTTTAGGCATTAAAGAAGTGGAGACATTATCTGCTTCCTAAGGAGTTTGTTTTGTATACTGATCATCAAGCTTTGAAATATTTGAATAGTCAAGGAAAATTGAATCAAAAGCATTTGAAATGGGTTGAGTTTTTGCAGAGTTATATATTTGTTTTGAAACACAGGAGTGGAAAGTCTAATAGGGTTGCAGATGCTCTTAGCAGAAGGCAACTATTGCTGACAGAAATGCAGATTGAAGTGGTTGGGTTCAAGGAACTCAAGAATTTGTATCCAGAGGATCCTGATTTTGGTGAAGCTTGGAAAGCTTGTGCAGAACCTGTTACTCTAGACAGGACAAAATGGTTGGATTTCATCATCCAGGATGATATGCTATTCAGAGGGAATTAGTTGTGCATTCCACGAAGTTCTATGAGGGAGAATCTCATCAAGGAGAAGCATAGTGGAGGATTGGCTGGACATTTTGGTCGTGATAAAACCCTTGGTCTGGTTAGTGAGAATTATTATTGGCCACAGTTGCAGCAAGATGTGAAGAAGTTTGTACAGAGTTGTAGAGTATGTTAGATGGCAAAAGGAGTGAAGCAGAATACAGGGTTGTATCAGCCATTACCCATACCAGAGAAGCCTTGGGAGGATATTAGCATGGACTTTATTCTTGGTTTACCGAGGACTCAGTGGGGACATGATTCAATTTTTGTGGTGGTTGACAGATTTTCAAAGATGGCACATTTCATTCCCTGCAAGAAGACTAATGATGTTGTTCATGTAGCAGAATTGTTTTTCAGAGAAGTAGTGAGACTTCATGGTTTGCCAAAGACCATAGTTTCAGATCGGGACACTAAGTTTGTTGGATATTTCTGGCGTACGTTGTGGAAGAAGTTGAAGATAGATTTGAAGTTCAGTTCATCACATCATCCACAGACTGATGGACAGACAGAGGTGGTGAATAGGAGTTTGAGAAATTTGCTGAGATATTTGGTTGGAGATAAGCCAATAGGATGGGATTTGATTTTACCATAGGCGGAATTCGCATACAATAATTCTGTCAACAGGAGCACTGGTAAATCACCATTTCAGATTATATATGGAAGTAGTCCAAGAAATGCATCTGAATTGAGGAAGATAGATAAAGGAGAAATAAGTAGTGCTGAAGCTGAAGATTTTGCAGAACACTTGAAGAACATCCATGAAGAGGTGAGGAAGCATATTACCAAGATGAACGCACATTATAAGGCTAAGGTAGATGAGAAAAGGAGGTATAAGGAATTTCAGGTTGGTGATGAAGTCATGGTTCATTTGCGGAAGGAGCGGTTTCCAGTTGGTACATATAACAAGCTAAAAATGAAGAAGTTTGGACCATGTAGGATACTGAAGAAACATGATTCAGGAAATGCATATGAGGTAGAATTGCCTAGTGAGCTAAATATTTCACCAATTTTTAACATTTCAGATCTGACAGAGTATCATGAAGGAGGTGTTGAAGATGAGATCACAACAGCACAGTGGAGTATTCCAGCAACTAGTTCAGACACTAAAGAGATCAAAGATATACTGGACAGTCGTGTTGGTAGAAGCACAAGGAACATGACATATGAAGAATATCTGGTCAAGTGGAAAGGATGACCTATTGAAGATTCATCATGGTTGACAAAGGAGGAGGTTAGCCGTCTTGGTTTTCCTCTGCACACTTGAGTCGTGACAGGGTCACTTCTCAAATTACCCTGGGTGTCTGATGCAGGAGCATCTTGGGTGTAAGAGCAATCTTGCATCACCAAAAAATATTTCTATTTTTTTATATTCAATAAGGGTTATTTTGTGCAGAGCTGCTATTTATGGAAAGTTACTATTTTTGGTAATTTTTGTATGTGCTCAGAATGATTTGATTTCTTTCTTGGAGGTTCATTTTGGTCATATAAGCCTGCCAGTAAAGTTTCAATGCCAGATCAAGTGTATATTGGAAGATATTGAAGATTTTCGGTATTGGCAGCAGGGTACAGAAACTTTGAACTCAGTTTTGAAGGCTTTAGAGGCCCCAGATGAGGTCAAAAATTTGGGTGACAAGCGCTTGCGCTAGTCAAGCCTGTAGAGCGCTTCGTGCCGTTTCCGAAATGGGGTTATAATAGCCGATCGGGTCAAATGGTGATGACTTATGGTCTTCGAAAGTTGGGCCACCCGAAATGGCGAAAAATAATTTTCTTCAAAATTTATGTTCGGGTTTCAAAGGTTACCTTGAGCCGACTATGATGTAATAAAATGTAAAATAAAATAATTCTAAGTTTGGTCGGCCTTATTGGCTAAAATTCTGGAACCTTCCAGGCGGTGGAAAATTGCCTATATAAGGAAGACTGTATTATTGTCTTAGGCAGTTCAGAATAGTTCTGGGTAGTAGATCTGGGTAATAGCTCGAGGCTTTGTCCTACAGAATATTGTAAGGGAATGCCCATGTGGCTTTGCATATTGTAATTCTGAAAGTTTGTAATTCCACATTTGTGGAGATAATAAGAAGCCAATTTTCTGTTCTTGCATATTGTTGTTGTTTCTCTATTTCTGTTATGTGTTTGTGGTATTAAGGGGAGCACCCTTCATCAAAGCTTAATGAGAATAGAGAGGTAACAAGGAACAAAGCTAGGTTAGTATGCAAGACATATGCACAAGAGGAAGGAATAGATTATGGTGAAACTTTTGCACCTATTGCTAGATTAGGAGTTAGAATGTTACTTGCATATGCTACACACAAGAAATTCAAAGTTTACCAAATGGATGTTAAATCTACTTTTTTCAATGGAATACTTGAAGAAGAAGTCTACATAGAACAACATGAAGGGTTCCTTGATCCAGACAACAAAGATATGTTGTGTATATTACATAAAGATTTATATGGTTTGAAGCAAGCACCAAGAGCCTGGTATGAGAGGCTGCATAACTATTTACTAAGTATTGGATTTGTTAGAACTAGTAAGAATAGAAATCTGTACATGAAAGGAAATTATGATGATACTATCTTGATTGCTGAGATATTTGTGGATGACATAATATTTGGAGGACAAGATCACATCTATAAGTCATTTGCTGATGAAATGAGAAGTGAATTTGAAATGTCTATGTTTGGAGAGATTAAGTTGTTTCTAGGCTTACAAGTGATTCAGTAGAATGATGGTATATTAATCACACAATCTAAATATATAAAGGAAGTATTGAAGACATTTGGCATGGAAGATGCTAAACTTGTGGGAACACTGATGGCTACTAGATGTAAACTAACTAAAGAAGATGGAACTACTGAGGTAAACCAGACACTGTACTGATCCATGATTGGTAAGTTAATGTATGTAGTTCACAGTAGACCTGATATAGCACATGTTGTTCGAATAGTTGCTAGATTTTCTACAAACCCTAGAGAATCACACATGGTTGCTACAAAGAGAATCCTAAGATACCTAAAGAAAATTGAAGATTATGGACCATGGTATCCTAAGGAAGGCAAGTTTCAACTTAAGGTATACACCGATGTTGATTAGGCTGGAAATGTGGATGATAGAAAGAGTACCACCGGAGGAGCATTCTTCTTTGGTGAAAGACTTGTTACATGGACAAGTAAGAAGCAGTCATGCATTTCCTAGTCTATAGCTAAAGCAGAGTATGTTTTTGCTGCTACTAACTATGAAAATATTGCTTATATCAATCAAGTGTTGGAAGGTATGAATGAGGTAATCACTGAGCCGATGATTATATATTGTGACAACACTAGTGATATTAATATTTCAAAGAATCTAGTGATGCACTATAAAACAAAATGCATATCTATTAAGTATCACTACTTAAGGGAACAAGTATAGGAGAAGCAAGTGAAGCTAGAATTTGTTACATCAAAAGAACAACTTGCTGATATTTTCACAAAGCCTCTACTGAAGGATACATATGAATACTTGAGGACTAGGCTTGACATTCATCCCCTATCTACTAGTCACTAAGGTGATCTGGAGGTTGCATCAACCTAATCTTATCAGAAGATCATACATGTTGATGCAACAGAGTTCACACTTTGGATTTATGTCTAGAGTTGTGAAAATTTTGAGAAACAAGTGGCATAATTAGTATACAGAGAGACATTTGATGCAAATAAATAGACAACAAAGAGTTACATGGCTACTACAGAGATGTATGTTTTTATTGCTCTTTGGCATTGTTTTCAAAGGGAGAGATGAACAATATAAAGACTACAGACTATATGAACTAGAGACAAAGGGAGAGAGACATAGAAAGTTAGGGAGAGCATTGAAGATCAGTTACTGAGAACAAAAAGAGACAATTAGAGAGCTGAAAAGATCATATCTGCAGAAGATAGTCTGCACTTGCAAATTTTTTTATGTAACATAGTGATTAAACATATTAAGCTAGGGAGAGCTTGTACCGAGTTACAACATTTGTTGATAGTGTTGTAGAATATATATTTGGTATGTGTATGGTATATTTCATATTGCTTGTGTTTCTATCAATGCCAAAGGGAGAGATTGATGAACTACAACTGATTTGAATAAACTATATGACTTGAAGATCTGTGATTTGAGATCACTGAGTTGCTGATTAGATATGTAAGATGATTAAGTCAGTAATATGTTGTCATTGATGTCAACTAGTTTTGACAATACTTATCTCGTAAGTTACTATACCCAAACATCTATAGAAAGAAGAAGAAAAGAGATGAAGAACACATATATCTACATGAGGAAGATGGATATGATAGATGAGGATAAGGAATACATTGGGTAACTTATGAATGCGTCTATGACCTTATGTTGTTGACTTAATTATGTTGCATTCATATATGATGAAGGATAGAGCTAAATGCACAAAGTAGTGTGGTCGGTTAAAGAAGCATTTCAATATACATCGATGTAATGTAGTGTATATCGAGCACAGTATAAACCAAGCTTGTGTTCACCGATCCATTTCTTTGTTAACTAAGCAGAAAAAAAGAACTAAATGATCAGTTTAGCTGACAAGGATTGATGAGATGGAAAGTACCTCAAAATCAGAGTTGGAGATAAAGTTTTTTACAAAGATCTACATCTAGCATAATTCAAAGAATATCTAAGGGATTAAAATAAAATGTGTTACTGAAACATCAGCCAAGGAAGGTTTAAGAGGCAAAATCAGCAAAGGAGATTAAGTGGAAAAATCTGATGGATGGAATTAAAATGGTTTACTTGTCTATTTAAGATACTAGGATTTCATAATGAGAGAGATGTCAGAAGAAGGAAACTAAAGAGATATCACATGAACAAGCTCCATGCATGCTTGATCAAACTAGCTAAGGAGAATCGAACTGCAGAGATTACCGAGTGTCAGAAAGCTATAACCAAGAGATAGTAAGTTATTGAATATTGATTGAAATAGAATAGGAATATTGATCAGAGGATTTGAATGAGCATAATATAGATTTGATAATTTGAAAGTCAAGTTGTATTGTATTCAGATAAATTGTTGTTATAGTTTAACCATTGTAAATAGAGAAAGCTCTTAACAAAGTAGACTTGAAAGTCTTGTAATGTCATTCATAGAGTGTATATTTGTTATCTTGTCAACCCCATAGTGAATGCTGGTTGGACAATAACGGTTAGTGTTAAATCCTCTAACAAGGTCACACCTCACAATGTGTTTGTAACCTTTAATAGGGTTGGGTCTTCACTGACCTCACTTCAAAAGAGTGAACAATTTTTGGGTTGTCGGTCCTAGGTGGTTTTTCCCTTTACAAGATTTCCACGTTAAATCTCTTGTGTTATGTGTTGACTGTGATGATTTATTTGTTGTCATACTTTACATGTTGCATATATGATTTGATCAATAATCACTATATGTTATTAATTGGTAATCAGTAAACACACAGACATAATACTATTTTATGTTATCGAGCTGCAGAAGTTTTAGTAAATTGTTTTTGGATATACATTTTGTATTTGGGACTATGGATAACTGATTCACCCCCCCTCTCCATTATTCTAATAGGTATTGTGGTTAGTTATGAGTTAATAATGTTTGATTAAGAGTGCATAGTGTAATTCAGTTTGAGAGTAAAGATTCAGTTGATTTGATGGAACCGACCGTGTGAAGCATCGTGTCTACTCATATCGAGTTTCACAGTCAGTTTGGTGTTGCATGGTTGATGTATCCATTGGAGATGTTGTTGGAGAGTTTTATTCTTTCTCTAATATGATTTCAAGAAGGTTCTAACAAGCTGACTTGATTATGGAGAAAGATATTTATAACTAGTTAGTTGTGATTGGTAAGTATGGCAGTGAGATAAAATGAAGCGAAGAAAAGAGCAGAGCAGTAAGTGCAATGTATTGTGCCATCAGTAGAAGGTTTATGTGACAAATAAGATTGTGTGTTATTCATTAGAACTGATCAAGACAACAAGTCTAACTCACAGTTCACCAAAATCTAGATATAGTGTATATCTATTATCCAAGAGGTTATAGCCTTCTTCATTTGAGCAGTGAGCTATTGAATAGTAAGTCCACACCCCTTATAGGGTTATTTGTAAAAGAATCCTAACATGGTCTGACCCTTGACTAGGTTAATGTACTTATTGCATTGTAAAGATCAACTCCTAATAGGGTTGTAAGATCTTCTAACAGGGATCATTATAGACTACTATAGTTTATAGTGGGTGCTAATTGCCACTGAGGTCTTTACCTATTTAGTTTCCCCGTAACCAAAATTGTGGTGTTGTGTTTAAGTGTTATCTCATTATGTATGTGCTTAATGTTCTTCTATACTTAATTGGATAAAGAATTGAAACTAGTAGATAATTGATTCACCCCCCCTCCCCCTCTTAGTTATCTCTTGGGACTATTCCTAACAATTGGTATCAGAGCCAAGTGCCTCAGAGAGAAAGTTTAATAGCTTGAGGTTGATCAGATGGTATTCTTTAGAAAAGAAAGTCTTAAGTTTGATGGAGAGAATTATCTAGACTGGAAGAGTAAAATGATGACACATTTGCAGTGCATTTCTTTTGAAATTTTTGAAGTAGCCACTAGAGAAGTTTAGATTCCTTCCTTACCACATCTTGCCAAAGATGATACAACTTTGAAGCAAAAGGAATTGTTCACTCAAAATGCAATTTCCAAAGAAGCACTTATCAATGTCTTATCTGACAGTGTGTTTTTAGAGATCAAGAAAGTAGATAAAGCCTACAAGATATGGAAGTATCTAGAAGACATGTTTGAAGGAGATATTCAAGCCAAATAATACATGTAGAAAGAAATGGAATAAAAGATACAATACATTGGAGACACTACCTGATGGCAACATTAGAGCCTACAATCAAAAGCTTAATGAAGTAGTTGCAAGAATCAGAAACAATGGTGGAGAAATTTTGGAAGAAGACATAATGGACAAGTTGATGACTACTTTGACACCAAAATATGATAGTAAGATAAACATCCTAGATGAGACTATGTAGTCCACAAAAGACTTCAAAAGAGAGACCTTAATCAGCAAGATTTCAGCTTTTGAGATATCAAGATTGAAGATAGAGCCTAAAAGTGAAATAACATTCAAAGCCTTAGTCCATAGTAAGAAATCTTAAACACCTCTAGTAATTTTGATGATGAAGATGATGATTGAGAGCTAGATGATTTCATTTATATGATTGCTAAGAAGGAAAGGAAAATATGAAGGTCAGCTACCATTCAAATGTTTCTCATGTAACAAGATTAGTCACTTTGTATCTAAGTGTCCTACAAGAGTCAAGAAGAACAAAAACTACAAGCCTAAGTATAAAGAATGTTACTATGCTGAAGATGGAGTATCAGATAAAGATTCAATAAAGGATGAAATTGGATTTGTTGCAATTAAACAAATAGAAATAATGTATGATGAAATGGATAAGGAAGATGAGAGGAAAGCACAAGAGCTAGCATTGATTTTACAAGCAGACATCATGACAGATTGGATCATTGACAATGGTTGCTCACATCACATGACAAGAGAAAAAGATAGATTTGTGCATCTGGATAAGTACAAAGGTGACATGGTTAGATTTAGAGGTAACACTCTTAAACCTTGTTAAGTCTTATGACCTTTACGGAAAATATCCCCTTGAGCAAATCGATATGATAAATAATAACAATAAATATTGGTTATATTTATTATTCATTGTTTATCAAAATCTATATATGTTAATGAATTTATTGATGGCCCAAGGTTGGCCTCTTGGTTGTGTTACTTAAATTGAATTTAATAAATCCAAGTCGGCCCCATTGTTGGTGAATTCAATTCATATATAAGGTGTTCGGATTCTAGGGAGTGAAGCACCAAAAACATAATGTGCTTCTCTCCCCCAAGGTTTGATATTCTACCATAAGAGAATTAGAGTAAAGGCTAATTATTTTCCAAATGAGAGCAATGTATTAAAGGCTGTGAATCTTTCCCTGTTGTGCAATCTCTATCTAGGGAAGTGCCAAGTATTGTGAACTTGAAGGAGCTACTATATATGTGCTGCAAACTTTGTGAGAAGTAATACAAGTAGAAGAAGTTGTGCTATTTATCCTTACTTGCGATTTGAAGTGTTGAAAATTATTACAATTATCCCTTCTTCCTATAAAGTCCTATTGGATTCGACAACATACACTCTGAGGTATGAGTTGGTGAGAACAGTCAAAGAGAAAAAGAATTTTGAGCATTAAGGCATCTAGGAAGGCTAAGGATTGAAGATCTGTGATTAGAGGATTTGCTTTGTGGATCGAGGATCCTCAGCAAATCATTATGCAAATGAAAGGATAGACCTTGAAGACATCATAAGTTCTCCATATCTAGGTAACATCTTACCTTGCTTGTATATATTATATTTTATCTAGTGCTTAGTGTTTGGAAGATCTCTATAGTTTGATCATTCCTAGGTAGAATATGAAAAATACTAACATGGTATCAGAGCCTAGGTTGAGTAAAAGATCTTTTTAGATTTAGGAGTACAAACTAACTCTTTCAAATCTAAGAAAATTTATGGCAACTAGGGTTTGGTCAGAAATTGTAATAAGGGTTTTGATTTTCAATTGGTTGCCTCTATGAGAAATCTTAATTATCTTTTTGATCTAGAGGGAGTAGATCATCTTGAGATTAAGTGCATGGCATGTATGATTTAGAGGGAGTATATTGGACTCTACTGATTGGATCAACTATTTGGAATAGCTGATTGACATCATACCTTGCCCAGGTGTATGTTATCTTTTTCACTGTCATTTACTGTAGATTGTTAGCCTTTTTTATGTAAAGGTTCATACATTGGCTCTATATAACTATGGCTGCATATTGGCATATGTTTCACATTAGTTGTCTTCTATTTTGATTGACCTCCTAGTGCATATTATCTTCTCTTAAGGTATATTTTCAAATTTCCCTTTCCTTACTGGTTGAGAGAGTCTTAACCTTGCTAGAGGGAGAAGATAAGACCATCTAGAGGGAGTAAGTTTCCTTGAGTATCATGTTCCCTAGGTATCTTAATTGTAGGCATATGGTTTAAGAGGGAGTTCAATCATGGGCTCACTTAATTTTGTGTGGTGATCTCCTTCCTTATGTCTTGTTGATCTCATGTATGGGTAGGAATATACCTCATTGGTGTGATCATCATAACTTGTTAATTTTTGATCAGTTGGTTAAGGATGCCTAATTAGCATAACTAACAAAAAATTTAGTGGTGATTATTCTCCATTTGGTGAATGTCGCTTGTCATCGACCCCTGATTTGGTTAATATATTGTCCATATGGGAATGATCATATCACCCCACATTTATGAAAGTTGGGTCCAATGCCTAGGATCATTGCCAATTGGTTTATGAAAATTGGGTCCAATGCTCGAGATCATCGCCAATGACATATAATTTTTGGGCACAATATATTTTAAACATTCACCAATCATTTCAAAGTGGCCCCAAATGGATGGCCTATATTCGCCAATAGTTATATATATATAGGTGGCCCCAACTTCACCAGCCATTTTACAGACGCGTGTCTCAAACTGATAGATTTTTGCCAACTTTATTAATCATACCAAGGTATTGGATGACCCATAATCACCTAGGAAATACCACATATTCGCCAATAGTTATATATAGATATAGGTATATATATATATATATATATATATATATATATATATATATATATATATATATATATATATATATATATATATATATATATATATATATATATATATATATATATATATATATATATATATATATATATATATATATATATATATATATATATATATATATATATATATATATATATATATATAGGTGGCCCCAACTTCACCAGCTATTTTATGGACGCGTGTCTCAAATCGATAGATTTTTGCCAACTTTATTAATCATACCAAGGTATTGGATGACCTATAATCACTTAGGAAATAACACAAGATGTGTTATAATTATGAGGGCTTCGCCAAATATTTGGACACCGATCTAATACCTCCCGCTCAATTCACCAAAAAAGATTAGTATAAATACATTCATAGATCAGTGTTATTGTACACAATTTGGATCGGTTCAATTTGATTGATAGCGAAGTTCAGACTGTTGAGTCTTGACTGCTTTGGTGAGTAGCGACTGTAATTGAATTTGAGGCAAAGGTAAGTGATTATTATTCTGTGACTATGTAAACATTGTATATTATAGTTCTATTGTTATTTGTCACTTCTTCAACAAGTAAACATTTTTTTTTTCATTGGTAGGCTGGTAGCCTTTATTTTGTTGAAGAATCAAGATGTCAAACAAGAATAAGGATAAGGCTCCAGCATATGGGGAAAGCCAAGAGAGGCCAAAAAAATGTAGAACCTTATCATCGTACTTTTGTCATGGTGCTGGAAATGTTTTTGGCTAAAATCAGGAAGCTACTTCATCACAAGAAGATTTTCAAGATTCATAACTTGAACCTACATGACATATTGAAGAAGTTAGCAAACTCAATATCTCAGATCATGATCAACTTGAAGAATATTTTCAGTTAAATAACCAGACTTAGAGTAGCCATAATGATATAATCGACTTGGATGAGATTGAGAATGTTAGAGAAGATGATGGTGCAGGGAAGAAGAAAAGAAAATACAAAACAAAGAATGATAGGATGTGGGATCTGTCAAGGAATTTTCAAGTAGAATGGGTGTCAAAGTATCTATTCATTGAACTAGTGTACAATCCAATTAAAGTGGAGCCTCTGGTAGAATGCAGATGTAAGATTTGTAGCCAGATAAATAAGAAGGGAAAGAGGCTGCAGCTAAAAATTGACACCATAGAGAAGCATATGGGTAAAGTTTACAAAAAGAAAGCCATAGATGCAGTTCAAAAATCAGTGATAAGATGGAAAACAAAGGAGGAATCTCAGCATGTTAGGAATGCAGAGTTATATGAATTTTAGCATAATATAAAGACTAAGCTTGGTGAAGTTAAAGGCTCTCTATTGAAGCTTGTTTTGGAAAAGCATTGGAAGTTGAACTAATGGGAAAAGATCTTTAGTTAAGTGTTGTGTTTAATATTTTGAGCAGAGGGCATCCTATGACAAACTACCCATCATTGAGTGCTTTATTACACTTTCTCAAAGTTCATAACTATCCTACCAGTCACCGGTCAGTCAATAGTGGATGGGAATGGGCAACTTGTCTTGCCAAGGTTGAAAAAGAGGATCTGAAGGCAAAAATTAAAGAGTCAAATTTTATTGCATTGTCTTTAGACAAGGTTACAGCAGTAGAAAATACTTCCTGGGTATGCATGCATGTTTATACTATACACAATTTTGTTCATCAACCTCATCTACTAACTGTTGCTAAAATGAAGGATAATACGACAAAGGAAAATTTATTTGAACTAGTAAAGAGTTCTCTAATTGAATATGGAGGTATAAATGGCATGATGATTGCCCAAAAGATGGTGTGTGTTGGAGTGGATGGAGCTTCAATAATGCAAGGCCACATGGGTGGTCTTTGCATAAAGATACAATATTCTTGTGCACCCTACGTTACTCCCATTCACTGCATGGCCCACAGAATGAATCTAGCTTTTGGAGTTGTCAGCAAGCATGCTCCAGTACAAAAAATTGAAGTTTTAATCAAAGAGCTTTACCAATACTTCTATCAAAGTCTAAAATGATTGAGGGAATTTAAACACTTTGCCGAAGGACTAACCAACGGGAACAAGCTTCTTAAGGATACTAATACTAGATGGATCTCTTTGGATGGACTAGCACATCAAGCTTTTTCAGAATATCAATCGTTGTTTGCTCTAATGAACTCAAGTCATGATGAAGCAGGGCAATCAAAATTTCCTACACTACTGGCACTATTAAGTAATGTAGAGACACTCTTAAAATTAGCAAGTCTTCTCCCCATGCTTGAGGAAATGAGAAATTTAATGCAAAAGACCTAGCAAAGAGCTATGTATATTGCAGAATATGTTGCGGTGCGTAAATTGACATGTGTGACACTCGATAATCTCTATCGATCTTGTGTCGATGATGTAAAATTTTCCAGCTGGTTGAAAATCATAGATTTGGACAATCTTGATAATTCTTTAAAAATTGGTGCAAATGGGGAGTTACGTACAGAAGTTCATGGAGTTGAGATACCAATGCACTACTTTGCCAGGATTGAGTCCGAGGAACCAGGAAAGAACCCCAGGAGGTGAGCATCAAGTATTAAAAAGGAAGAATTTACCAAGATCATTGAGTCTATAATAGCTTCTATGAAGCACATTGCCTTTGATATTTCCACACAAATTAGAGCAAGATTCACTCCAGTCAAACTACTTGAATTTGTGGCTATTGTGTTTCCCCAATATTGGAGTCTGAACAATCCGAAAGATTTTAAAACTAAGCTACTAACTTTTATAGATCATTTCTGCAAAACCAAAGAGTTAAATGGAGTAACTCTAAATGGAATTTTAGATGCAAATCATTTGAGAGAACAATCAGGTCATTTTTTAATAACAATGAGGGAACAATATAATATTATGCAGAACCCTCGCGAAGATGGATCGGTATCAAGGCTTTGGAAAAATCTAGCTGAGAATGAAATGTTGATTGATTCAATATTAGAATATTTCAAGCTTTCTAAATTATGTCTGACCATGATATTGGGGTTGATGGAGGATGAGAAAGTTTTCAGTGCTTTGGGATTCCTAAAGTCAAAGCTAAGAAACAAACTAGACGAGAATCTAGAAAATTGCTTGAGGCTCTATACATCTAGGTATGAAGTCAATACTTTTCCTTATTAGAGGGCATTGAAATTATGGAGGAAGATATGTCAGAGAAGAGGGATGGGCAACATTTCAAACCAAAGTGGGACTAGGAGTGGGAATGCCAGAGACAATGATGTCATTAACTCATGTACTGGTACTGCTAGCGGTGAACATCACTTAAGCGGAGATATGTAGAGTGAAGAAAACATATCGAAGAACCAAGGAAGCTATGAAGTTGATGGTGATAAAGCTAACGATCTCAATAATGATATGATGTGGTAGCTTGAAGTTGAACCATTGTAGAAGTAGCAGGTCCTAGGTATTTATTAAAATTTTTCCTAAAGTTCATCAATCATGCATAATAGCACATTCCAATGTCAAAAACATGAATGTGGTTGATAATGTCATCAAGATTCAATATTCAATTCCATAATTAATAATGGTTTTCATTTGCATTATTCAGCTCATATGGTACAATTCTTGTAGATTTTTCATTATTTTTTTGACAAGATAGCAATTCATATGTTACAATTCTTAGAGTTGGAAATACTGATTCTCATTAATTTAATTATAAATATGATACAATGTAACAATTCATTCATTAATACTAGTAAGAAAACAACTCTATGATTCTATTTACAAAATTCAATGACTCAATACCCATTGGCAATTTGGAACATTGCCCAATTTCAATTTCTTTACCCTGAGTCAATGACCCTGAATTCCCTTTTATAGAAACAAGGGAGCAACAACAGCTTCAGGTAAATTTGCCTAATGTGAAGTATCAAAATCTAAATTAGTACAACAAATACAAGTCTACAACATCTTTACAACTTTAGTTGTAGATTTCTGCATTTGATAGGCTGGTTTAGTAAATTAGCATTGGCAATAGCATCTGCAAGACTGTAACATTGATCTTGTTCAAAAAACAAAGTTCAAACTTGTTACTTTAAACTCAATTCTAGACTCTAGTATTTAGGATAAGATCAAAGATATATACTAAAGATATAGAGATGATTGAAACTGAAAGTACTTTCACATATTATGATTGATGAGATCAAGATGATTCTGTCAGTTTCTTTAGTATGCTCCATTCTTCATCGGTTAGAAGGGAAAAATTTACGATGTTATAGTAAATGACCTCCAACCTCATCAGCCATCCATACTTGGAAGAGTGAGTTGAAAGCAATGTTCCTTTCATTATTGCATTCAAATTTGTGAATGTTTTGATGCACTTTGCAATGCCTTCATAAGTTTTGTCCTCAGGAAGGTTTCCTAAATCAGACGTCACTATGTCCTCCAACTTTTTTTGTAAGCTTCTCTTCCAACAAAATTCGTTGATGAGTAATCAGGACTAGGACTCAAAAAACCAAAAGATATCAATTTCATTATTTTACTATTCATCTTGGTGAGCTTTGGCCTAAATAAGGCAACATTTTCTTCTACTTCTGTTAGTTTCTGACATTTTTGAAAGATAGAGGTCACCTTTATTATTGCACCAATGCAGTCCTGAATTCCCTTACTTGCCAAATGCCTGTCACTAGTTCTATTGATTTCTTGCATAATCTGCTTTGCAGTTTTCTATCTCTAACAAAAAAATTTGTTCTTCTCAATGTGCTCTCTCAACTTCCCAAAAACATCTGTAAGAGTTTCATTCAGTTCAAACCAGTCACACAACCTATCACCAGACATCTTTATTTGGCCCTAGAAGAATTTTTTTATTTGCTTGACTGTATTAATTACATGGTCATTCAAGTTGTTTTCATAATTTTTAATTGTATTATTTTCCTTCTTTAGGTCTTCTCTCATTTCTGAGAATTGGTGTTCACTATCTTGTCTTATTTTCTTTGCTTTCTCTTCCCACTATTTTTTTTTTACCCTCTCATTCTCCAATTCTTTCTTTAAGTTATTGGTTGCCTGTTCCGCACTCTCCAAGTTTTTGTATAAAATTAATGAAGCATCTTTTTCATCCTCAAGTTTTTGTTCACTTTGTTCCAATTTTTCCCTAAGAGTTTTCAGTTCCGCGTCCATATGTTCCTGTTGTCCAATTGCTTCTTTAGAGGATGAATTTTTTATCCTTCTCTCTAATTCTTTGCACCTATTTTCTGCTGCTTTCTCATTTGCCTTTACATATTCTAGGTCTGCCTTTAACTTATCTATTATGCCCTGAAGCTTTCCTTTATCTCTCTCCAACTTCATCACTGAACTATAGACCACTTGGCTGGTCATTTTTGACACATTTATCTTGTCCAAATTTTAAATTTTGGATAAATCCATTTGGAGGGTGCTAACTTGAAATTGAGATGGATCTAATTGCCTCTCTAGTGGATTGTTATCTCTAGCTGGGGGCATAACAACCATGAATTCCATCATATCTTTATTTGGGTCATATGTGGGAAATAATCTGTTGGATGCAGGTTCTGCATCATGAGCTACAACAATTGCTTCCATCTTCATTGTCAAGACTATGTTGTATATTCCTATTTTTTGATTGTTCATAGTTACTTACAAAATCATTATAACAAAAATTAGGGTTTTGTGACACAATTGAATGTTTGAATGGTGAAATAGAACTTGCACTAATGTAGGAGCTTCCACCTATGTTGCCTATGGTACTGCTAATTCCACCATGAGGATTAGCAACACCTTGACCCATTACAATTAGAGTTTTTGGACTGTTATGAGCCTGAGGGTTTTGTCCTGAAGGTTGGGAAATTGTCAGACTCACAGTCATCATTGGAAAAGTTGTACTAATACTTGTCATAACCTTTTGCTTCTTTACACTGCCATGATCTCTGGGAACAATTGTTTTCATGTCTATCTATAATCTCCTTTTTGAACCACTAGTTGTAGTTATACCTATGATATCCAAAGCTGTGGGAGTGGCAATTGATTCAGATTGAATTTGAGTGCTTAGAACAAATGAAATTGATCGAGTTGATGAATTTGATGATTGAACTCCAAGCCCAAGGCCTAGTTTCTCACCATGTTTTGGTGGAGCTGTTGGGTCAGGTGCAGACCAAACCCTTTGTCCACTGGGACCCAAACCACCAAAACCTAGGTAGCCCATTTTTTCTACAATATCTACCCCTTTGGTATATTGAAGTTTTTTGGATGCATCAACTCTTCTACTAATTGAATATACTTTACTGGATGTGGGATTCACATTGGATGTGGGATTCATAGAATCCTGGTCATGGTCATGATCATCATTGTGATATGCTTCACCTAGATGCTCCTTATTCCATAATTCGTTAAAAATTGTATCCTCTTCCATGTCATAAAGATCTGCAGAGGTCTTTGGCTCATCGGTATTCTTCCTCATTTCCAAAAAAATAGAAATTTTGGTTCGAGTCCAATTATCATCAATACATTCATCCATTAGGTCTTTTGGAATAGATTTTGTAGATGGTTGAGCAACTATCTGATAGAAATTATACGATGTCGTGGTCTGCACTTTTCCTTTCCATTTGTGCAATGCCATTATTTGTGATGACAATTCTTGTATTGACATATTATTTTCAACAACATATTTCTCCATCTCTTTGTTGACCTCATCCAAGGACTCCATGTTTTTAAATTTTTCAATCAATGGCATACTTTCATGTTGACATTTGCTTGCAGAGTTCCCATTCTCTCTAAGCTTTGTTCCAATTATGTTGAGTGGATCATACTGCCAGTGACTATCAACATCAAAGCAAAAAAATGAAAAAAAGGCTTGTGCCACTTTGAATCCTCTTCTCTCAAATGTGAACCCTCCAAGTGAGAAAGGCAAGGAAGGAAATATCATTTTCTTTTGCTAACCATTAAAGAGTACATCTATTCCCTCCATCTTCCATACATATTCCAATGCAAATAACCTCGTTGTTACATGTATTGGAATTTTTAAGGGTTCTATCACTGAACCATAAAACCTTAGCACAATGTACTCTTCCATTAAGTACCAGTCAGCCAATTGTATTTGACTTTCGAGTTGAATGCAATTTTTACAAGTAACAGGCAATCTAGGAATCAGAGTGCTTGTAATTTTATGGTACATTGGTGCCAAAAAGAAGTCTACAAAATTGTTGTAGTTCCTTATGTTATCAATCATTCTTACCTGAGGTGTCCACTCATATATTGGATTTTGGCCCTGACTGCAAATCTTGTTTGTCTGAAATACTACACAATGCTTTGCTAAGAGAAGATAGCACAAGTAGGTTGTGAATCTAGATGTCTTTTGTGAACCTCTTTGAATCATTAGTAATTGATCTTGCATGCAATGAACAATGTGCTTAATAAAACAATATTTTATTGGTTCTTTTTTAAAATGAATATGAAAAAGCATTTCAAGAATGCTGGCACCCACTTGTTTTTTACTATCCAATCCCAAACAAAATGATAGCAAGGACATACTGTCATGTTCGCATGGCACAAAAATATCATAATCATAAGGAGGCTTATGATCTGAACTCAAACTAGAACCATTTTTTATTCCTCTGATATAAGAATCTCTCTATGTTGCATCTAACTTTTCATAATCCTCTGCTAGCTTTCCCAGGTCAATGTGCACATTTGAGTTTTGTTGTTCAAACCTTAGGTTCAATATACTAGCAAATTCATTCTCGGTTATGGACAAAATTTCCTCTTGAGTATTTTTATTCATAATTTCTTTTCTATTTTCATCATAATTTTTAGTGCAGACCATGACAATTTTTGGGCAAGGGAATACTTGAGGTAACGCCATGTGTGTCGACCCAACAACCCATGGTCCAATTTTATTTGTTGTTGCATTTATCATAGGCTTAAACGAATAAAATTTTGAACCCTTATTTGGATCGTTCCACTTGTTTTCAAGTGAAAATCTAATTTCCATTATTTCTATGAATAACAGGATCATAAATATCATGGAATAAATCAGTGAAACCTGGTGTTTTAACGAGATTGTGGAATTCTATTATCTGACTTGGCCTTTTACTCAAAGTCTTATTCTTGATATTTGTTTTACCCATCGTGGTAAGTTGGTAATTGGTATCACTATTTACTTTTAGGAAAATTAAAATATTTATACATAGCTACAAGCCTACAATTTATAGGGGTGATTCAAAATTAAACCCTAACAGGCTAATTTTTTATATATAATATAAATAGTAAAGTTGCAAATCAAGAGATTTGAAAAATTTAAAATGCAGGATGTAGGTGTTCAGGATTTTAGTAGTTACCCGTTAGTTTTGATTTTTGTAGACTATGACTAGGAATAGAGCTAAGAAACTTTGTTGCTTTCCTCAACCTAGAAATTTAGAATCCGTAAACCCTTTCTAAATCTGTAGACTACTTATACTTATAAATGAAAAATTAGATTGGAAACTGGAAAGTGAAACTTAAAGCACCAAAATTGTACAATCTATAGTCATCACCACTCACCTGATGGCTAACTCACCTCACGAGTCAAACATGTCACGTCATCATCAAATGGCATTGTTGATAGGACCATGCGAGACTGTGAGTGGAACATGTTACGTGTTTAGTGACACGTGTCATGATTCCATAATTGGTTTGAAAAGATGGGGTTGCTTTTCCCTTTCATCCTAAAATACAACTTTGGTCATTGATCTACAATCATCCAATGGTCATAATGTTGTTGTGTGGTGGCCCCATGGGTCCCATTAACTCACCTAGTCACCACTCACCTGACAGCTGACTCACCTCTCACCTGACAGCTGACTCACCTCACGAGTCAGACATGTCACATCATCATCAAATGGAATTGTTGGTAGGACCATGCAGTGCTGCAAGTAGAATGTGTTACATGTTTAGTGACACATGTCATGATTCCAGAATGTGTTTGAAAAGATGGGGTTGCTTTTCCCTTTCATCCTGAAGTCCATCGTACATTGTTGATCTGTGCTCATCCAACGGTAGTTATTTACAATGAACATTGTTAAATGTTATAATGTTATAATGCTATATTATCTTAAAAGCTAATGTGTTAAGGTTATTATGTGAGTTGTGTCCTAGAGGCTTTTAGGGTCAAGGATTTATTTATTTTAAAAGGGGCTTAGTTTTAATTTTTGAAATAGGCTATTAATGTGTTCCTCCCCTTTTTATATTGGGTTAAGGTCATTATGGCTTTATTTTACATGCTAAGTGTCCTTTAGGTGATGTGGACTTGGTCAAAATGTGGATATTTTAGATATTCTCCTCATTTTGTGAGTTGAGTTTGTCTTAAATATACATTGGGATTCACATATTTTGGTAATGGGGAAATTAATTCTTTAAAATGTAAAAGTCATTGCAAAAAACCTTGTTGTAAATTTTGACAAGTGGCATTTTATAAGCCATTGTCAGTTTTTCTTTATGATGCATGACTTAGTGGGTGATGGTCTTCCTTTTGACTAGCTATTTTTAGGGTCCCCACTTTTTCTGTCCCCCTAGATTCTTGGGAATTTGAAATTCAAATTTCAGAGTGGCATGATCATGGTCCTAGTGGTAGAGTTTTCCTATTTTTGGAGAGATAGTGGACTTCAATGCAGATTCTTCAGATTTTCTTTATATGCCTCTCACCTTTGGTGATGGAGGCTAGTTCTTCCTTCCCTCTTTCTCAGAGGTGAATGTTGTAGCTCTTGACAAGAAGATTGATGTTTGGCTCCTTTTCATTGAAGATAATCCAGTATTCCTTCTATTCCTATTATTTTCTGAGTTTCTTATTTCAATTCATGCTAAGTTATTGTGATCTCATTGTCCTTTACTTTGCATGTTTGTTCAAGTTGAATGCTTAGGAAGGTGTTTTGCAGTTATTGTTATAATAAGTGTACATGTGGTTATAAGTTGTGGAAGTTTCCCTCCTTTTAACAGGAATACCTCTTTATTCCAAGAATTTTTAAGGCAAACAGGGTCTAGTTGTGATTTACCAGATTATTTTAAGTGTCATTGTGAGTTCTTTTTCAATTTGTGGATCTAGCTAGTTTGGTGAATCACCTAAGTTAGATTTAGTTATTTCAATTTTATGCAATCTCTATCCCTTTCCCTTCAAAGTCAGTATAGTTCAGGTGATACAAACCTGGAAGCCGACCCTTAATCCAAAGGTTTATTCTCAGTGAAGCAGTCCCACATCCTGAGAGTATTCCCATGTTTCACGGGATTTCTAGGTTTCATACTTAGCCATCACGGGTGCAATCCCTAGTGACAACAGTTTTTGGCATGCCCGGTGGGACTTTGTTTCCTATCATTCACTAGGATTTTGGTGTTATCTCAGTGCAATCAGCCTTCAAGAGGTGGTTTGTTCCTAGCACCATGGTGACTCTAAGAAAGATCTATTGGTTTGAGTAGTTCAAGTGCTAATAAGTTTTAGAAATATCTTGTAACAGCTCATTTGATGAGCAATCATGTCAATTCCTAATGCATATTCTCTCTATCACCCCCCATATCATGAAAATCTTGCCTATGTTCTAGCATTTGCACCATATCAAGCTGGCCAAGTAGCAACATATAATCAAAATGGCCCACAAGTAGCAAATTTCCAGCATGCACCACCATACCCTCCCACCCAGCATCAAGCATCCTGGTAGAATTCCTATCAACCACCCTATGAAGATCACCATTGCAACCCTCAGAATCAGCCCCATACCGCTTTAGATTCAAGCTCCATATCCCCTTTGTTGGCAATATGTCAGGTGGAAATGAGCTCTTTCATGAAAGAGTATGTGGAGATGAGGACTCAAAAAGAGGAGCTCTCAAGGAAGTATATGGAGATGGTGGCTCAAAAAGATGAGATCTCAAGGTAGCTACATAACCAGATAGTAGGTGCTAAACATACCCTTGAAGAGAAGAACTAGTAAGGAAAGGCCTACGAAGAAAAGATTGAAGAATATCAAGAATTCATAAAGGCCATCTATCTTACAACTACAAAAACTAAGGAGGATGTCTGAAAAGAGTTGGAAAAAAATGATGAATTCCATGATCATGAGTACTAGACACTTACCAAGCAGATTGCAGAAAAAGATAAATTGATTGAGGATCTGGTGGCTCAAGTATTGAAGCAAGGAAATCAAGAAATTGTTGCTGCCCCTATACAAGAAATCTCATAGATCCAGAAGGGGATACATCATGCCGCTGAGGAGAACCTGGAAGCTTTGCAGACTAGACAGGAGACTCACAAGGTTCAAATTCCAAGTTTCTTGCTTGGTAAGTCCACTGGCACTCCTGTTCAAATTCCAAGCTTTAGGATTTCTCCTTCAGTCCAGAATCTTAGTCAAAAGGTGCCTAATCTCCTTACTTCTATAGAGCCTATTCATGATCCTATCTCAAATTTTCAGCCATTTCATCCTACTCATATAGAGGAAACACCTGTAATGTTTGACTTCCTATGTGATGGTGAACCTATCCTGTAGCAGATTAAGCCCTATGAGCTGATTCCTGAAGAGATACCTACCCCCCTTGAAATTTCAATAAACTAGGAAGAGAATGAATCTTATCCTTTGAATGTACTTTTTTATGATGAAGTTGAGGAACAAGTAGATTTATCATGTAGTGATGGATTAGAGCAGCCAGATAAGGCTCAGGAAGCAAAAAAAGGTGAGAGTCTAGCTGATTTATTTGAAGAGATGCCTTCTTATATTAAGCAAGAAGAGATAGTTCAGGACCCATTAGTTGAGTCCACTGATTATGATAAAGAAGATTATACATTTGTTGTTGACTTAGAACAACAAGATGATTTTAACTTGATAATTGATGCTTTCTGCTCCACTCTTCTTGATATTCCCTATCTTCCTGAGAAGGATAATAACCTACATGTTCTTGAAGAAGAGTTTGTAGTTCAGGAAGCTAATGTTGTACCAGTGATTGAGCCTATACCTATTTGTAATAAAGTGGTTGATGAATCTCAGGATTCATGTTTCTTGGATTATGAGATGGGGGTAGTTATTAAGGACCTAATGCAGTTTCATAACTTGGATAAGCTGTTGGATGTTCAAGCTGATGAAGAGGATGATCCTCGGACTATAGAAGAAGAAATGTTGAAGAAGACTATCGTGGAGGGGCCAAAATTTGAAGACTATGCTGAAGACATTCATAAGATACATAATGAGTAGCAGGAGAGGTCTAGTTTTATGCTCTCTAGAGGGTGTCCTATCAGGTACCTGGTATAGAAAGGGGAAAGCAAGGCATCTATACTTAATGATTTGATGGAGGGTGATGTCAAGATTTCACTCACTGATGACCAAGAGCTTGTTCAGAGTTATCAGTCTCCCTAGGTAGGCAACACTTATGATCTAGTTGAGGTGAGTTGTCTGGACTACAAGTTTCAAGAGTTGATATGCCAGGTAGTCCAGTACATTTTTATGTTCCCTATTCTCTTTCCTAGCATTAAGCATGAAAAGTATAACATTTTGAGAAGAATGGGAAGTTATTTTAACAATCCAGTTAATGGATTTGTTTGACCAGTTTACTGATACTAGTTAGAGTAGGGTAGAGTAAGAGTTTCATTTCTTCTTTCCCCTAAGTGCTTCAGCACAATTGTTTTCAGTTGTTTTAGTCGAGTTTCAGTTAGTAATAAGCCTGGGTAGTTGCTAGACAGTTGGTCCTAGTTTTGGAAGGAAGGAGTTTGTTTTGGTTGGGAACCAAGTTTAGTTCTGTGGCTTATGACTCTATTTCCCAATGGATCTATCAAGCAGCTGGCCTGATTGCTTAGCAAGAAAGCACTCCATAGAGGTCACCATAATGTTGCCATATTTTTGCACATTTTGGGAAACCTAATTACTAGATGAGCTCTGTACCCTAGTTTGCATTATTATGTGAGCTTGATTAGATTTGTGTTCATTCATTGCAAGTACATGAAAGAGAAAGATAAATTACTGCATCTAAGATTACATGTCTCATATCTTGAGTATGTTGTACAGAAGAAAGAAAGAACTGAAAAGAAAAACACTCATATGAGCTCACACATGCTGTGAGTATAGAAAATGCAAGAGTTGCATAAATAAGTATAGATATACATGAATATAAGTAGCTAGATGCAGGGGTACCAAACATTGCCTGGTAGTGAGAGTTGATTCTTCTGTGTGCTCGAGGTGCTCCTATGATCTTGAACCTGTAGAGAGAGAGAGAAAGTAGGGGTTAGATCCAATGGATCTAAGAAATGATGGTGCCACAACATCTATAAGCATGCATACGTGCACTCAGTCATACACCTCTAGCATGGGCTATGCTCAAGGCATGTGCATCAAGGAGCCTCTGGAAATAAAAGAAATACCATTGTTTTTTACTAATGTGTTTGTTCCATGAGCAGATGAATGATGATGCCCTATGATGTGGGCTCTCTTGGGAGAATCTCAATTTCTTGGAGAGAGACCACATCATAGGTCAAAAACACCCATGATCAACAATGACATTCAATAGATAGTACAGTATCAGTGGGGCACTAAGAACCATAAAGCCGAATCAAATGTGAGCATGGTCAGAATAGGGCATGAACCAGATCCATGGCATTCATCACAGCATGTTAGGATGGCATGGTTAAAGAACATAACAGAGCACTGGCATTTTCAGAAATCTACATGGCATCAAGTTGAATAGAGCTAATGACAGAGTACAAAGATCTATGAAAGAGATAGGGGCACACTCTACTGCATAGGTGTTCACATAGCATTCATCATCAGCATAAACAAGGTATTTAGGAAATAAAAAATGAGCAAGTGGTGATGAATCAATAGTGTCCTTGATAAATTCTACATGACACATTTTCTGTAGAGACACAGTCAAGAGGTGTATAGAGGTATCACAACAGTAAATAGATAATGGCATGTAAAAGATGATATGACTACATGATGATAGTAGTGCATCAATACTAGAGAAGCTCAAAGCAGTAGTAAATACAATGCCCTAGATGTTTATGGGCTAGTACATGTCAAATGCAGAGATCATTGATAGATTTAGGGGGGCATTCCATGACGCTATGTCATATCTTCCCAGATTATGACAGGTGGAATATAATAGCAAAGCTTATAGGGCACATCATACATCATCAACATATCACAACATCCCAAATGGGCACAATTTTTATGCAGATCAAATATGGATCACCTCAAAATAATATATACAAGATCATGATTCATTTTTATACTGGATATCAGCGGTACATGTTCAAAACCACACACAAATGATGGTAGCATATATTCAATTGTGATCATGCCTTAATAATGAACCTAATACCATGACAGAGCCCCATATAATAGTGCCTTCATAGGGAATCATGACATGATGTATGGATCAACAAACCAAGAAAGCATACCCAGTTCACTGGCTGGCATGAAAATAATAGCATAGGTGTTGAGAATCAAAACAAGAATCACATCAACATCTGGTTGCTCACAAGCCTGTACATATAAAGTGGCAATAATTCCAATTTCAAACATAATAGAGCATGATACCAATGAGAGAGAATGAAATGAAATAATAAAAACCAATACAAATGATGCCCTCGAGCACTGGGAACCCAATGAATCAATGGTGCCCTAATCGGCATTAACAAACAGCAAAGACAATGCCCTTGTTTGAACAATGAATCAAATGCAAAAAATATGCCTTCATGATGCTATCAGATACGGAAGTAATACCAGTACTGTTCAACACAATCGAGATGTGCAATGCAAATAAATTCATATCATGCCTCTAATGGAGTAAATAGAGGAATCGAATACAAGGAATATAGTTTCAAATCACATGGCAGTGCCCTAGCTCTCGATTGCATGCAATACAAGCATAACAGGAAATAAAACTATGCCATCAAATTCAATACCCTCATTAATATAGTGAAGTAGCAACAACAGTATGGCACCCAGGTAGCATGGGCTATGAAGAACATATACAACAGGGTTGTGATTGTTCAGCAATGACAATCAAAATGTAGAGTAAAGAAAGAAATGACAAAGATATAATAACCAACACCCTCATAAGCATGCAATGGAGAGAAACATGTAAGTGTGTCATTCCCTTGTCCATCAGCTCAGGTTATAATGAGCCTCAAACAATAGCAAATGACATAATGCCCTAATTTTACAAAGCCACCACAGTATACACAACCATGAATGCCATATTCATGGTATCAATATGCACTCACGGGGAGGCGATTCCAAATACACAGCATATATATACAGAGACTACAAAAAAAGTGCAACAACAAATTCATATTTCATGGTGCCCTAGCATATCTAATTTGTGCCCTCAGAGGAAGTTATGAGATCAAAAACTAGTAGACAAATCAAATAACCTACCTCATTGATGCATGGGGAGTTGCTGTTTCTAGAATCAAACTCAAGACCAGTTCAGAGGAGTGCCGGATGGAAATGGAAACTTTCCATCTGACAAGGGTTTAAGTGTCTTTTGCTACAGCCGAGAATTGCAAAGTGGATGTTGCCAATTCACTTTTTTTTTTCCTCCCCTTCTTTTTAGGGTTGAGAACAACACATTAGTGTTAATGCTATTTTATCTTAAAAGCTAATGTGTTAAGGTTATTATGTGAGTTGTGTCCTAGAGGCTTTTAGGGTCAAGGATTTATTTATTTTAAAAGGAGCTTAGTTTTAATTTTTGAAATAGGCTATTAATGTGTTCCTCCCCTTTTTATATTGGGTTGAGGTCATTATGGCTTTATTTTACATGCTAAGTGTCCTTTAGGTGATGTGGACTTGGTCAAAATGCAGATATTTTAGATATTCTCCTCATTTTGTGAGTTGATTTTGTCTTAAATATACATTTGGGATTCACATATTTTGGTAATGGGGGAATTAATGCTTTAAAATGTAAAAGTCATCGCAAAAAACCTTGTTGTAAATTTTGACAAGTGGTGTTTTATAAGCCATTGTTAGGTTTTCTTTATGATGCATGACTTAGTGGGTGATGGTCTTCCTTTTGACTAGCTATTTTTAGGGTCCCCACTTTTTCTATCCCCCTAGATTCTCGAGAATTTGACATTCAAATTTCAAAGTGGCATGATCATGGTCCTAGTGGTAGAGTTTTCCTATTTTTGGAGAGATAGTGGACTTTAATGCAGATTCTTCAAATTTTCTTTATATGCCTCTCACCTTTGGTGATGGAGGCTAGTTCTTCCTTCCCTCTTTCTTGGAGGTGAATGTTGTAGCTCTTGAGAAGTAGATTGATGTTTGGCTCCTTTTCATTGAAGATAATATAGTATTCCTTCTATTCCTGTTATTTTCTGAGTTTCTTATTTCAATTCATGCTAAGTTATTGTGATCTCATTGTCCTTTACTTTGCATGTTTGTTCAAGTTGAATGCTTAGGAAGGTGTTTTGCAGTTCTTGTTATAATCTGTGTACATGTGGTTTTAAGTTGTGGAAGTTTCCCTCCTTTTAACACGAATACCTCTTTATTCCAAGAATTGTTAAGGAAAACAAGGTCTAGTTGTGATTTACCAAATTATTTTAAGTGTCATTGTGAGTTCTTTTTCAATCTGTGGATCTATCCAGTTTGGTGAATCACCTAAGTTAGATTTAGTCATTTCAATTTTATGCAATCTCTATCCCTTTCCCTTCAAAGTCAGTACAGTTTAGGTGATACAAATGGGGAAGCCGACCCTTAATCCGAAGGTTTATTCTTAGTGAAGTAGTCCCACATCCTAAGAGTATTCCCATGTTTCATGGGATTGCTAGGTTTCATACTTAGCCATCACGGGTGCAATCGCTAATGACAACAGTTACATCATACATATCTAATATGCAGATAAAGCAACTAATTAAAATATTGCAATCACAGTGATAGAGAAGTCTAAGAACCATTTTTTGTACAAATTGAAATGAGCTAAATCATGCTAAATTTTCATTGTTTTCTTTTCTTAAAATTATAATTACATTGTCCACTTCCAGTACAAAAAGAAACCTACTATAATTATAAACAAAAAAAACCAAAAAATGAGGTATGTTTTTATCAATAAAACCACTAGTAGTCCACTACTGATTTTTCCCTTTGGCTCCATTCAAGTAGAATTTTGCATAGAGGATTAACTGTGATAATTCATCGAGTCCTCTTCATCAAGCATAAACCACTTTTGGAGAAAATCCCTAGCTATCAGGGCCCATTTCCTATGGCACTTATATTGCCCAGCAATCTAGCCCAAAATAAAAGGTTGCATGGCCACATTCTAGCCTAGTAGGAGAAGCTAGGGTATTTCACTTGCCCAAGGGATCTCCACCTATTTCTGCAAACATGACAACATTAACATTGTCTCCTAGGTATTCTTCTTTAAAAACCCTCCTCAACAACATTAACATGTCCACCTTCTCTCCTCTGAGGTCGAGAAGAGATGCCAAAAAATGGGACGTAATGTCCGTGTTGACCTGGTGCCTATCTTCATTGTGTAGAAACTCCAGCACCATTTTAACAGCCTCTATTATGAAAGGCCCACCCTTCTTACAAATTGATTCTAAGGTTTTATTTGAAAAGGAACCCAGAAAGGCCTTTTGGGGCTCCTCAAATGTGCATATAAGCCTAATTGGAGTGTCCATCTAAAACTTTAGAAACCTTAAAAAAAAATTATTTGCAGAGTGCAACTATAGACTAATGACCTAAACAAACCATTTATCTAGCAAATATGAATCGAGGAATAAAGAAGCTAGATCATCTATAAATAGCCCTTGAATCCTTGATCGTTACTTAGCAATTAATTATTCTATCTTTAATGGTATTAAATCCATTGTCCTTAACATGCCTCTAAATCTTTCATGTAAATCTTTCCCCTAAATGCACGCGTGTGAGAAATTAAAATTTTGGACTTAATCTTTCATATTTGGTAGTAAATATTTCCCATAAATGCAAAAAATGTCAAATATCACTTATAGCATATGTACGAATTTGGAAGTGGTGCGTGTCTACTCTGTGTGACAAGTTAAAGAATGTTGCTTGTCACTGACAAGGCATTTATTGCTTACCAAGTTAAGAGGTTACAAGTTGCACTATAGTAATATAACCGTGATTATCATTACCAACATGTGTACACTATAGTCTGTAGAAAAGTAACCCTTATTTGATACGTGTCAACATTCCGATGAATTCCTCCACAACTTTGTTTCCTTCAAGAAATTGGGATGGAAATTAAACTTCAGCGATTGATCTTGGATCATCAGACGGTCTTAAATAATACATTTAACATTATAAAATAATGTATGTATGTTAGGTATGTTAGCCTAAGGTATTATAACATTGTTAGGATAGGCTATGTGTCTGTGTTATGTCCCATCTTTTGAAAATCGCCAATAAAATATTTTTTTTGCCATAATTAATGAACGATTAGCCAATAAAATAAATAATTTTTCAAATGGTACATAAAATTCGCCAATACAATTTTTTTTTTTACCCTTTAAAAGAAAATCATTTGCCTCATATTTTATTATTTTTTACTTCAAAAGAAAATTATTCGCCTCATATATTATAATTTTTTACTTCAAAAGAAAATTATTTGCTAGCAATTTATGAAATTTTCATTCGGTAGGGAAAATATTGCCAATACAAACTATGAAAAATTGTGGATTTGAAAAAAAAATTCCCCTGCATTAAAACAAATCCCCCCCTAAAATCATGTATGATTCGCCAGGATTTTACACTTTTTTCTAAAAGGGGGTTTCTTAAAGTTATCCCTGAGCATAACTGATTATTTATTTAGCTGATTGACATAACTGAATATATGAGGAGCATACTTCACATTATGTATGAATGGATGCATATTGGCGTATAAGGGAAACATACATAACTATCTATTCAACATAGTTATTGGCATATTTGGCATATTTTATAGGATCATACATTGTGACTGTGGAGTATACCTCACACTAGGATATGTTATGTTGTGTTCAAATGCAAACACATTTCCTTTTAGAGTAGGAAACTGTATGAGTAAATACATCTCTTGGTTTATGTTAGCATTGGATTATGTTGACATTGATTTGTATATCTTCTTTGGCTCATACTCTTTGTTACGAAAATCACATTTGATTGCTAGTACAACTTACTTACTATTTTCCTTATGCATAGGTGCATACATTATTGGATGATGAATGTTGAAGCATTCTTACATTGGCATATGTTAAAATAGGCATATCTCTTGAGAAGATACATTTAGAGTTAATTTTATTGTATGCATGGGAGCATTCATTATAAAGATATATGTTATTATTACTATATGGATACACTTCCTTTTAAAGAGAACTATATTACATCTTGTTGTAATCACATTGCACCTGGTTATATGTTGGTTACCTCTAGGTGGTGAAGTCTTATGTGATTACTCTTATGCTTGTCTATAGATGCTGGATAAATTTTGTTGTTTCTATGAGAGAGCTGCATTTGGATGTTGACTACTTAATATGATTGTATTGGGCATACGTCATTTGTATAGCTTCTGAAGCATACTTTAATATTGTGTATGAATGGATCATACTTTCTTTTATTTACTGATTATATATAGCTAAGACTATAATACATGTGGTTCTATGTGTGAACTTTCATTTAATTTATGATCATATTGGTTAATCTTATACTTATGTGGATTCATGTGGTTATGATTGTTCATTTGGATATACTTATGCTTATGGCCAAGTTATTCTTATGAATTAAAGAATATCATTTGATATTTTTTGAGTCCAGGGGACTTGTGGATTAGGGATCCACATCTGAGCATTTGGTGAATATCATGGATTTGATATTCATTAGGCCAATGCTCGAGGATATCATTAATTTGACATTTGGTGAATCAGTGATTCACTTCTTAGCATATGGTGGACATCACGGATTTGATGTCTGGAGGCCATTTTCTCCAAGTATTTGGTGAAGGTCATGGATTTGATATTTGTTAGGCCAATGCTCGAGGATATCATTAATTTGATATTTGGTGGATTAGGGATCGACTTCTTAGCACATGCAGTGCAGGAGCACCCTTCTAAGGGCTCCCACTATTGAAATTTTTGTTGTGATTTTCTTCTAAATGAAGCCTTGTAATTAAAATAAGATCCATGAGATCAGTGTGGTTGTTTAGGTCCTACGATGGGTCCTAGGTTCACACTCCAGCTTAGCCACCTATAAATGCTCAGGGACTCAGTGGATGATGTCATCCTGATGTCACCTAGCCTTAGGATTTTTAGAGGTCTAAAAGTATGGGTATATGTTGTTTAGCACATGTGTGCATTGATTTTGGCCAATGTGTGGCCTAGAAGTGTGGAGAGAGAAAAAACTACTCAAGCAACAAAAGTTGCTTAGCAACTTTCCTCAAAAGAGATTAGAAATCTAACCTAGTGTCTAGAAGCCCTAATCAAACCCATACCCCAAGGATGAGACCATAAATTCTTGGAAAAACCCTAATCTAAGGGTTGGATGTCAGTCTGTAAGGCTTTGTGGAAGAATTTTAGACTGTGACTGTTGTTTTGGATGCCAGAGTACACAAATGGCTTGAAGCTTGAAAGCTAATGAATTGAACTTGATATTTTTGAGTACTTTAAATCTTCATTTGTGTATAATCTTTCATTTTTGTGTGATTATATTATTTTCTTTGTAGGTTTGAGTGTGTTTGTGTTAATAGTTTGAACTTAGCAGTTCACTGTCTAGTTTGGAGTGCTATGTAAAGATGGGTCTGTAGCTCCTATCCCCACTATGGAAACACCATGGAACCATGGGATATGGAATTAAAGACCCTTTAATATGTATATTATCAAGTAGGTCCCTAGGATGTGAGTGCAAGTATTTATGAGACCAAGCCCTAGGCGAGCCTGGACTATTCCCGGCTAGGTAAGGTCATGATTACAAAAGCTATAGAGAGCAAGGTTGGATGTTGCAGAAAGAATCCTTTGGATGATTTCAAGAAGGGTTAGAGAAGCATCATTGGTGAGAAGGAGGGACCTCCACCAATCCAAACAAGGTGATGAAACAAACAAACCAGTCCTGTGACCCTGTCAAGCTTAAAAACACCTAGAAACCCTCATATCTAGTTAGGGCACTGTACAGACACTTGGGGTCCTAAAACCTTGAAAATACTTAGGAGCTAGTGGATTTAATAGGAGTCTCTTTGGAATACTATCCATGATTTGGTGAAGATTGTAGGTGAAAGCCCTATAAATCTGGAATGGATTCCTAATTGGGGCTCATTCCTTGTAGGCCTATTTTGAGGGAAAATGGTGAAATCAGGGAACACGCTAGGTTTCCAAAGCCCTTTAAGTCACATGGATGGTTGTAAAGACACCTAAGGACTTGTCTCCAATCTTACTAGAGCCTGAGAAGGTATGGAAGCAATGGAGCCCTTATTTGATCAAGTAAGGGTTTGAAGCCAAGAAGTGTGAAGGAGAACTTAGGAGAAGAAGTGCTTGTGATTGGTGGTTAGATTGGGTTGTGTCAAGGGATTCTATTGAAAAGGGAGATCCTAGAGACCATAGGGTGTGAGTAGGAAACTCTAGAGGTTGAAGAAAGGGATAAAGGAGCATAGACTAGGCTAGTCTATCCCAATCTCCCCATCAGATTGGTATCAGAGCTACCTAAGACTTGGAAGTGGATAGCTAGAGAGTGTGAATGTTTCAACCTCCAAAAGAATCAGTAGGGTCATATCAGAAGAAAAATATGGTGACTAATCCAGAGCTAGCAAAGAAGGTAGAAGATCAGGAGGAAGCTAATAGACTCCTGCAAGAAAGATTGTTTCAGTTAGAACAACTCTTGGATGATGTCAAAGACAAACTAGACAAATTCAATGATAGAATGGAGGACCAGGATGCTAAGGAGAAAGAAAAGACTATAGATGATGAAGTTCCCATACCTGACCCTCCAAGTCAAGATGAACAATTTTTGAAGGCAATTAAAGCCATCACAGGCAAATCCCTTGAAGGTATCCCATTACTCACTAGCAGAATGGACACTCAATTAGTTATGCAATGGATTGAGGGCATGGATAATCACTTCAAATGTGAAGATATCTTTGAAGCACAAAAGGTCAAAATGGCCAAATCAAGGTTGAGGGGCCAAGCTCTTACTTGGTGGAACTATCTCCAAGAAGAAAGGGATAAAGATGGGAAGAATCCAATTGCTAATTGGAAGGCTATGGTGAATAAGGTGAGAGAATCCTACTTACCTAAAAACTTTGAAATCTAGTAGCATAGGAGAAGATTGAACCTCAAACAGAAAGAGATGGATGTTTCCACCTATATAGAGGAGTTTCACAAGTTGAGTTTAAGATCCAAAGTGAAGGAAGAGGAGAGAATTAAGGTGGCAAGGTACTTGAGTCAGTGGAATTGGAGTATATTAGAGGAGATGAATTTGTTCACTCCTAATATAGTTCTTGGGTGTCAACATATGGCACAAAAGATAGAAGAAAAATAGAGAAGGAAGCAAGAACTCAACTCCAAAAATAGAGGTAGAGGTAGAGACTCTAGAGGGGGTCAAAGAGGAGGATCTAGTGGCAGAGGAGGTGACTTAAGAAGCCAAGGAGAGAGTAGACTCCTTGAACAAATTGTAGAGACCATTACAAGAGGTACTTTCAGTAGAGGAAGAGGTTCTCATGGTGGGTCAAGTAGAGGAAGAAGTGCAGGGAGAAGTAGCTCCTACTTTGCCACAATGAAATGTTGCCAATGTGGTCAACTTGGACACCCTACTTATAGGTGTCCTGATAAACCTACAATCTCTAGCAATGAGAAGAAGGTAGCTTATGCCCAAGAAGATAGAGCCAGCTCATGCACAAATGAGGTTAGAAAATTAGAATCAAAGATAGGAGAAAACTTAATGTTTAGAAGACTATTGATTAGGCAACATACTCAACAAGAACCTAAGAAAAGAAGATCTCTTTTCAGAGTTACGTGCAAGATTCTAGGAAAAGTCTGCAAGGTGATAGTTGATTCAGGATCAATTGACAACATCATGTCAGATGAGGCAACAAGGAAGTTGAAACTCACAAAGATTCCCCACACAAATCCATACAAGGTAACTTGGTTGAATCAAGAGCAGAGTGTGCTAGTCAATGAACAGACTTGGGTGGAGTTCTCCATTGGAGGGTATAAGGATAAGATCCTTTGTGATGTCCTACCCATGGATGCTTGCCATCTTCTATTAGGAAGACCCTGGCAGTTTGATAGGAAGGTGATCTATGGTGGAGAGGAGAACTCCATTTCCTTTAAAAAGGATAGCAAAACATTTAAGATTCAGTCTCTGATAGAGAATGATGAAGGAGTCTCAAGGACACTTAGTGTCTTGGTTAGTAGTGGTAAGGATTTCTTACACCTATTGCATGAAGATGAAATAGTGGGATGCACCATTCTTGTGAAGCCAAAGGAAGAGGAACACAAGTTACAAACAGAGACACCTAAAGAGATAAAGCAAATGTTGGAAGAATACAAAGACATAGTAAGTGATGGAGGACTTGAAAAACTTCCTCCAAGAAGGGCTATAAGCCATCAAATAGATTTTGTACCTGGTACATCTCTACCCAATAAAGTAGCATACAAGCTCACACCTAATCAAAACAAAGACATGGCAAGGCAAGTGTAAGAGTTATTAGATCAAGGACTGATTAAGAAGAGCACCAGCCCATGTGCAGTCTAGGTGGTGATAGTATCAAAGAAGGGAGGCAAGTGGAGACTTTGTACTAATTCAAGGGCCATCAATAGGATTACAATCAAGTATAGATTCCCAATTCCTAGAATAGAAGACTTGATGGACTGTTTAGGGGGTGCTATGTACTTTACAAAGTTGGATCTTAAAAGTGGTTATCATCAAATAAGAATTAAGGAGGGTGATGAGTGGAAGACAAATTTTAAGACCATAGAGGGGTTGTATGAATGGCTTGTGATGCCATTTGGGCTTACCAATGCCCCGAGCACCTTCATGAGGTTGATGAATGAGGTCTTCAAGGACTTCACTGGAAGATTCATGGTGATTTATCTAGATGATATACTCATCTATAGCAGAACCAAAGAAGAGCACATTGAACATTTGAGGTTGGTCCTAAAGAGGTTACATGAGGAGAAATTGACAATAAAACTAGAGAAGTGTGAATTTTTTAAGCAAGACCTACTCTACTTAGGATTTGTGGTGTCCAAGGGTACCTTGAAGATGGACCCAAGAAAAGCAGAGGCAATCTTGAATTGGCCATCCCCTAAAACAGGGACTAAATTTAGGAGTTTTCATGGCTTGGTACAATTCTATAGGAAATTTGTGAGGAACTTCAATGGAATATGTGCACCAGTATTTGACACCATCAAAGGGGGACTTAAAACTAAGTTTAAGTGGACTGAGGAATCTGATAAAGCATTCCAACTATTGAAGCAAGAGGTAGCCACCAAGCCTATCCTACTCTTACCTACTTTTGACAAGTTGTTTAGAATGGAGTGTGATGAAAGTGGTATTGCAGTAGGGGGTGTATTGATTCAAGAGGGAAGGCCTATGGTATTTTTTAGTGAGAAACTCAATGAAGAAAAGAAGAGGTATTTAGCCTATGATCTAGAGTTGTCTGCACTAGTTCAGTCCCTCAAGAAGTGGAGACATTACTTACTCCTAAAGGAATTTGTGGTGTTCACAGATAGCTAGGCCCTGAGTTACATTAACACTCAAGAGAAGCTTAGCAATAGACATTTGAAATGGATGGAGTACCTCCAATCCTTTACTTTTTCCATCAAGCATAAGAAGGGGTAGCTCAACAAAGTGGCAGATGCTTTAAGAAAGAAGTTATTGACTGTCCAAGAAGTGCAATTGCAGAGTATATGGATAGAAAGCTTCATGGATCTCTATGAAGAGGATGAAGACTTCTCCACAACCTATAATGTATGAAATGATTTTGAGAATCACTTTCATAGTGATTATGAAAATTACACTCTTCAAAATGGCCTCTTGTTTAAAGGCAATTAGTTATGTGTGCCTAGAGGATCCATGAGAGAAAATATGATACAGGAGAAGCACAATGGGAGCCTAAGTGGGAATTTTGGCATCAATAAAACTATGGAGCTAGTAAAGAGGTACTAATATTAGCCTAGGTTTCCAAGGGATGTGAGGAAGTATGTGGAATAATGTGGTGTATGTCAAAGAGCTAAAGGACGCTCAACCAATGCAAGACTCTATCAACCATTACCAGTTCCAAATAGGCCTTGGGAGTGTGTGATCATGGACTTTGTGGTTGGACTCCCTAAAAGAAAAACATGTATGGATAGCATATATGTGGTATTAGATAGGTTCTCTAAGATGAGTCATTTCATTCCATGCAGAGCTACTCATGATGCTAGTTATATTGCACATCTCTTCTTTAAGGAGATTGTAAGGATTCATGGACTCCCATTAAGCACTATTTCATATATGGATAGTAAGTTCATGGGCCATTTTTGGAAAACCTTATGGAAAAGGCTTGGAACTAACCTATCATTCAACTCATCTTACCATCCAAAAATTGATGGTCAAACTAAAGTTATTAACAGGGTATTAGGAAATTTGCTGAGGTGCCTAACCAAGGAGTATGGGAAGACTTGGGATCTAGTCATTCCAAAAGCTAAGTATGCCTACAATGATAGTGTTAATAGGACCACAAGAAGGAGTCCTTTTGAAGTTGTATATGGTAGACATCCTAGAGGGGTGTGTGAACTAAAATAACTTGGTTCAATGGAGATGAAGAGTGGCCAAGTAGAGTACTTCACTCAAACCATCAAGGAAGTACAAGAATAGGTCAAGAAAGCCATCCTAGAATCTACTCAAAAATTGAAAGCTAAAGAGGATAAGAGAAGGAAAGAGGTTCAATTAAAAGTGGGTGACTATGTGATTTTCCATTTGAGAAAAGCTAGAATGCAAAAAGGCATGCCTACCAAGCTACAAATGAGGAGAGTAGGGCCTTGTAAAATTCTGGCCAAATATGGTGAGAATGCTTATAAAGTGGATCTTCCATCAGACTTAGCTATATTGTTGGTCTTCAATGTAGCTGACCTAGTCATATACAAAGGAGAAATAGTAGGGTAGACTGAGAATAAAACCAAGGTACTGCAAGACCTAGACAAGAATGTCATGCCTCAAATGAAGCAGCCCATAGTAGAGAAGATCTTGGAGTCTAGAGTGAAGAAGTCAACCAGGCACCAAGTTTACATGGAACACTTGGTAAAGTGAGTAAGTCAACCTGAGTTTGAAGCCACTTGGGTTGAGGAGAGAAAGTTCAAGAAGCTAGGTATTGATCTAGCTCTTATCACTCCCAAAGTGCCTTAAATTTGTGCCAAGGGGGAGTACGGTGTAGGAGAACCCTTCTAAGGGCTCCCACCATTGAAACTTTTGTCACACTTTTCTTTTGAATGAAGCCTTTTAATTAAAATAAGAGCCATGAGCTCAGTGTGGTTGTTTAGGTCCTAGGATGGGTCCTAAGTTCACAGTCTAGCTTAGCCATCTATAAATGCTCAGGGACTTAGTGGATGATGTCATCCTCATGTCACCTAGCCTTAGGTTTTTTAGAGGTCTAAAAGTATGGGTCTATGTTTTTTTAGCACATGTGTGCATTTATTTTGGCCAATGTGTGGCCTAGAAGTGTGGAGAGAGAAAAAAAATGCTCAAGCAACAAAAGTTGCTCAAAAGTTGCTCAACAACTTTCCTCAAAAGAGGTCAGAACCCTAACCTAGTGGCTAGAAGCCCTAATCAAAACCATAACCCAAGGATGAGACCATAAATTCTTGGAAAAACCCTAATCTAAAGGTTGGATGTTAGATTATACGACTTTGTGGAAGAATTTTAGACTGTGACTATTGTTTTGGATGCCAGAGTACACAAATGGCATGAAGCTTGAAAGCTAATGAATTGAACTTGATAGTTTTGAGTATTGTAAATCTTCATTTGTTTATAAGCTTTCTTTTTTGTGTGATTATATTAGTTTGTTTGTAGGTTTGAGTGTGTTTGTGTTAATAGTTTGAACTTAGCAATTCACTGTCCAGTTTGGAGTGCTATGTAAAGATGGGCCCATAGCTCCTATCCCCATAGTGGAAACACCATGGAACCATGGGATATGGAAGTATAGACCCTATAATGTGTATATTATCAAGAAGGGCCTTGGGAAGTGAGTGCAAGTATTTTTGATACCAAGCCCTAGGTGAGCATGGACTTTGCCCAGCTAGGTAAGGTCGTGATTACAGAGGCTATAGAGAGAAAGGTTGGATGTTGTAGAAACAATCCTTTGGAGGATTTAAATAAGGGATGGAGAAGTATAATTGTTGAGGAGGAGGGGCCTCCACCAATCTAGACAAGGTGATGAAACAAAAAAACCTGTCCTATGACCCTATCAAGCTTAAAAATACCTAGAAACCCTCATATCTGGTTAGGGCACTGTACGCGCACTTGGGGTGGTAAAACCTTGAAAATCCTTGAGAGCCAGGGGATTGAATAGGAGTCTCTTTGGAATACTATCCATGATTTGGTGAAGATTGCATGTGAAAGCCACATAAATATGAAATGGAGGCCTAATTGGGGCTCATTCCTTGTAGCCCTGTTTTGAGGGAAAATGGTGAAATCAGGTAACAAGTTAGGCTAACCAAGCCCTTGAAGTCACATGGATTGTTGTAAAAAAACATAAGGACTTGTCTCCAATCTTGCTAGATCCTGAGAAGCTATGGAAGCAGTGGAGCCCTTATATGCTCAAGTAAGGGTTTAAAGCTAAGAAGTTTGAAGGAGAACTTAGGAGAAGAAGGGCTTGTGATTGGTGGTTAGATTGGGTTGGGTCAAGGGATTATATTGACAAGGGAGATCCTAGAGACCACAAGGTGTGAGTAGGACACTCTAGAGGTTGAAGAAAGGGATCAAGGAGCATAGACTAGGCTAGTCTATCCCAATCTCCCTGTCAACATGGTGGACATCATGGACTTGATGTCGATAGGCCATTACTCAGAGCACTTGGTGAATATCATGAACTTGATATTCGATGGACCAATGCTCTTAACATCATGGAATTGATGTTATGATGTCATGGACATGAAATTTCTTAAGTCTTGATGACTCGTGGATTTAGTTATCCACAGATTGGTTGGTATACATCATGGATTTGATGATACCATGAATATCATGGGTTTAATATTCAAAAGAGTTAAGGTGAATAATGGATTTAGGAAATTCACAAACTAATTGTAAATATCTGATATCATGGACTTGATATCACTTATGGTTGTTACCATGAATATCATGGACTGATATTTTTGGGTCATGAAGACCAAAGGATCTAGGAGATCCACATTTGGATGGTAAGCATCATATGATATGATGTTTCTCATATGAATATGAGCTGTATGGTTTATGAAGGGTAGTTGTGTTCTCATTATATCTTATAGATAGAGATATACTATCATAGATAGGAGATCTATGAGATCATTGGATTAGGAATCCATTTTTATATGTTTTGAGTCTCGGAGACTCATGGATTTAGGAAATCGACATCCAATTGGTAATCATCTTGTTACCATGATTTTAATATGGATATGAAATCTATGGTTGGAAATGATGTAAGAACATATGTGTTCTACCTATCATAGATATGAGATTTATGATTCTATTGGATATGGAATCCATGTTGTTTATGTTTTTGGAATCTCTATCAATGGTGATAGAGGGAGATCATTGGGTTGATCTTTGCCTTAAGTCCAAGAGGGAGTGTTAAGTTTTATGTATTTACAAAAAATATCCCCTTGAGAAAATCGATATGATAAAGAATAATAATAAATATAGGTTATATTTATTATTCATTGTTTATCAAAATCTATATATGCTAATTGAATTTATTAAGGGCCTAAGGTTGGCCTCTTGGTTGTGTTACTTAAATTACATTTAATAAATCCAAGTCAGCCCCCTTGTTGGTGAATTCAATTCATATATAAGGTGTTCGGATTCTAGGGAGAGAAGCACCAAAAACATAATGTGATTCCCTCCCCCAAGGTTTGATATTCTACCATAAGAGAATTGGAGTAAAGGTTGATTGTTTTCCAAATGAGAGCAATGTATTAAAGGATGTGAATATTTCCCTATTGTGTGATCTCTATCTAGGGCAGTGCCAAGTATTGTGAACTTGAAGGAGCTTCTATATATGTTCTGCAAACTTTGTGAGTAGCAATATAAGTAGAAGAAGCTACGCTATTTATCCTTACTTGTGATTTCAAGGGCTAAAACTTATTACAATTATCCCTACTTCTGATAAAGTCCTATTGGACTCTACAACATACACTTTGAGGTATGAGTTGGTGATAGAAGCCAAAGAAAATAAGAATTCTGAGCATTAAGGCATCTAGGAGGGCTAAGGATTGAAGATCTATGATTAAAGGATTTGCTTCGTGGATCAGGGATCCTCAACAAATCATTATGAAAATGAAAGGATAGACCTTGAAGACATCATAAGTTCTCCATATTCGGGTAACATCTTACCTTTCTTGTATATATTATATTTTATCATGTGCTTAGTGTTTGGAAGATCTCTATAGTTTGATCATTCCTAGGTAGAATCTAAAAAATACTAACAAACCTATCATAGGTAGAGGAGCTATCACCTTGGATTGAAAGAACAACACTAAAGATGTTCTTTATGTTGATGGTTTGCATCATAACTTACTTAGTGTTGGATAGTTTCTTGACAAAGGATATTAGTTGGAATTCAAGAACAATAAGTGCATCATTAATAAAAAAGAAGGAGAGATGATTGCATCAAGCTCAAAGACAAAAGGTAATGTTTTTCATCTTAATTCAGAAGCAAGTTGTTTTGGTGCTAAAGTAGATGACATTTGGTTATGGCATAAGAGACTATGTCACATCAATTTTGACAACATAGTGAAGATAAGTAATGTTAAAGTAGTAAGATACATCCCTAGCATTGCAAGGCCAATTGATACTATATGCAGAGAATGTGTGATAGGAAAGCATGTAAGAAATTCATTTAGAAGCAAGCATAATTTGATAGAAAATAAATTGGATCTAGTGCATATAGACCTATGTGGAACAACCCAAACAAGATCATACTATGGTGAAAGGTACTTTATTTTGTTTGTTGATGATTATTCTAGAATGATGTGGGTTGCATTCTTAAAGGATAAATCTAAAGCATTTGAGAAGTTCAAATATTCAAAGCTAAAGTTAAAAATGAGACTAGATTAAAGATAAGTTTCTGAGATCAGATAGAGGAGGAGAATTCACCTTTGACAGATTTTATGAGTATTGCGAAGAACATGGGATAAAGAGACAACTAAGTGCACCTACAACCCCTCAGAAAAATGGAATTACAAAAAGGAGGAATAGGATCATACTTGACACAATGCACACTATCATGATTGAAGGAAACGTGGTGCACACCTATTGGAGGGACGCAGTCAATACAATAGTCTATACTATAAATAGAATTTAATTAAGGCTAGGTGCAGACAAGACACCTTATGAGCTATGGTTTGGTAATGTACCTATAGTGAAATACTTCACAATCTTTGGAAGAAAGTGCTACATCAAGAGAAATGAAGCTATTGGCAAGTTTGATGCAAAAAGTGATGAATAAGAACCTAGACCTACCAGTAGTGAAGCAGTTGTTGAAGAAATGTTTGACAATATTGATGTATTATTCAATGACCCTAAAAAAGTGAAGAAGAAACACAAAAGATAGATGAGAGAGTCACACCTAATGTTCCAAAATTCACATCTATATACCATTCAAAGGAAGACATCATTGGAGATCAGAGTAGAAAAGTCATGACAAGATCAAAAGCAAAGAGTTCAACAGTTGATGAAGTGGTATGTTTACTTTCACAAATTGAACCCTTAAGTGTTGAAGATGCATGTAATGATTTAGATTGGCATGAAGAAATGAAAGAAGAGCTAGATCAAATAATTAAGAATGATACATGGAAACTAGTCACTAGACCTAGTGACAAAAATGTGATTGGAACCAAGTGGATATTCAGAAACAAGATGAATGAAGATGGTAAAGTGGTAAGAAACAAAGCAAGACTAGTGTGTAAAGGATATGCGCAAAGAGAAGGAATTGACTATTCAAATACATTTGCCCCTATGAGTAGATTGGAAGCCATAAAGTTATTTCTATCCTATGCAATATTCAAAAAATTTAAGGTATATTAAATGGATGTAAAATCATCATTCTAGAATGGAGAGTTGAAGGAAGAAGTATACATAGATGGCCTAAAGGATTCATTTTATCAGAAAATCCTGATATGGTATGCAAATTGAAGAAATCCCTCTATGGACTTAAGAAAGCCCCTAGAACATGGTATGAAAGATTAGATGGTTACTTGACTATGATTGAATTCAAGAAAGGAGCAATAGATTGTAACTTATTCATAAGAGAGATACCTAAAGGACTATTACTTATTGCTATTTTTGTTGATGATATTATTATTGGTGGTAATGATAAGCTTAGTGTAGAATTTTTTAAGGAAATGCAGAGTGAATTTGAGATGAGCATGTTTGGAACTATCATATACTTTTTGGGATTGAGTGTGTAGTAGAAAGACAAAGGTATATTTATAGATCAGTCTAAATATGTGAAAGAGATATTGAAGAAATTCAAGATGGATGATTGCAAGCTAGTGTTAGAAATAGGAAATACTGAGAGGGGGGGATGAATCAGTATTTCACAAACTTTTTCTTTTTCCCACTTATGGATATAACAGATTACTTTAGTGCATATAAAGATTATCAAGCTGATTAACAAACATAGCAGTAAATAGAAAGAACTCATAACACATCATATGTTCTCGAGGAAACCCTGGCCAAGGGAAAACCCCGGTGGGGATGGTACCCACAAAGATCACTAATCAAAAGTATCTTGTTAGGGATATTGGACCCTGTTAGGAGTCAATTTACAATATATAGTAGATCTATTCTGGTTAAAGGACTTTAGGCCTTGCTAGAAGCCTTAACCCTGTTAGGAGTTAGATTACAAAACCTGATCACCAACTAAGCTCACTGCCCAAACAGGTAATACAAAATGTTTCTGACTGTAATATGGTACTACTTACAACTTCCCATCAATAGCCTTTGCTTCTATCACAATATACAACTATCACAAGTTATCTTTTCTTTCTTTTTACATATCACACTTGTATTTCATTACATTTCAAGTATTCCTAATATATGAGTTATTAAAGCTAATAAATTTACATGGTCGTCTTCCAAAATATTTATCCAAGAGTAAACATCTAGGATGTCATCCCTTCATAATGTTAAGTCATTATTTTGACAAGCAAAAATAATCCCTTAACTCTTTCGCTAATACTGTCTCCAAAACTGTTCTGTCTGCAAAAACTATCTTCGGTAAACTTTGAATAACTTTGTCCGTACTGCTCCAAACTTTATGTGCACTAAGATGGGGTATCCTCATACTCTATAAAATCTTTAGTTAACTGTGCAAACAAAAATATTTCTCCAGTGGACGTCGCCAACTAAATTTCATCGAGTGCTTTGTCAGGATCACTGTATCCAAACTTAGACAATTTCTTTCTTCAACTTGCCATACTTGCATTCCAAATTCTATGTTCTCAATAGAGATCATATGTTTCCATAATGACAACATATATGCATCCACATTAGCCAAATTGCCAACAATCTCCCCCTTTGTCATTGGTGGCAACATATGGGAAAATTGGCTAAGTGTGCAAACAAAACTTAAAAAAAACACTTATACAAAATTGTGACCAAAAGTTATACAATATGTATTCAATATCATACTCCATAGAATAGCTCCCCCCATGAGTATCCTTCCTCAACATATATTTAATTTTTTTCTATCTCTCCCCCTTTGACAACAATGACAAAGATAGGGTGTACAAAAATTTCAAAAACTTTGTACCTTATTATCAGTTATTGCAAAGCCGGTAGGCTTGCAACACAATCACCAAACTCTAACTTCCAAGATTCAAAATCTTTCTCGCATATCATCTTGATGGATTCAGTAACATTGAGTAGAGTACTCAATCCGTATGCTGTTGTCTGACAAGCTTGCAGGGAATTGAAGCTAAACTTCTGAAATGATGTCTTTGCTAAAAGACACTGCTCAATTTGATCTTCAACAATTGATATCTTGATTGAGACATGCTCTCTCAAGATGTTAACCCTGGTCATCTTTCTATTCTTCTCCTCTGCTAACATTCTGATTTCATCTTTCAATTTCCTTATGTTCTTCTCTACAGAACTTATCTTGACATTAGGGCTTGTCAAGGTGTTTGTCTCAGCTGTAATAGCATCTAACTTCTCTCTGATCTTCTTATCCTCTTCAACTGTTAGGATTTCTAATTTAGTGCATTGTATGTAAAAATTCTTTCCTGTCTCAAAATGTCTCCTCAAATTCTTTATGCATACATCTAAACTACCAATATCATTCCAAATATTTAAACTTAAAGTTTGTTGCATTTCTACTTCAAAGTCTTCCTGAACTTTTATGTTAGCAATATTCTTCAAGTTAGAAAATTCAGAGTCAAAAGAATTCATTACTGATTGAGCTTTCTCAAGTGGATCCGATTTAGATACCTTAGTGCTGATCACACTCTCAAGTTTCTCTGTCAAAACTCTAACTTTTCCTTCAAGGTCTTTCACCTTCTTATTCTTTCCAATAATTTTATTCAGAGATGTGATGAACTCAAGTTGATCATCATCTTCAACTTCTTTTCCAAGGTCTTCAAACATTGAACCAATATGCCTCTTCTTACTGTCAAGTGCACTAATGTCTTCAACTAGTATAGAAGGTGCAATAGAGGTAGTGGCCTCTGTCAAAATTTGTTTGCCTTTAACTGACTGCTCTGCTGGAACTGATTCTGATATAGTTGGTGCTTCCTCTGCCTCTGTATTCTTCTCTGATTCTATGACCGTTTCTTGCTCTCCCAAAGCCAAATTGTCAACAATGTTTCCTAGATCATGAAATACTGTATCATCTGATTCTAGAGTCACTTTGGTGCCTTCAATATCCATTGATTCTTTTCCAATATTGATATGTGAAGAAGATGGGACTTCTTCAATACCAAGTTTCTTTGCATGCGGTTCCTCTGATTGCTTCTGCTGAGGGTCTAATTCAACATGCTTTTCTGCAACTATATCTACAAGAACTTGCATTACTGCTTGCTCTGTCTCTTTCTGTACTTCCTCCTTTTTGCCTCCCATTATAAGGATTGTTCTTCTCTTAGTTCTCAATAAAGTTCCAAGAGACTTCAAGAATATCTTCAAATGATGTTTATCCTTAACTTCACAGAACTGTCTGATTACATGTTCTCTCATCTTTATGTCCTCTTCTTGTGCTCTCTATTTTGTATTCACAAGTCTATTAAACAAATCTTCTGGGATCTTACCATGGATAGTGCTAAGTTTCTTATCTGCCACAATCATGTGTGTAACCATTGCATTTTCAAAGTTCAATCTATCAAATGATCCATATAGATCATAGAATTTATTCAAATTAGTGAAGTCTCCATGCTTCAATATATCTTCATTAACTCTTTCAATTCTTGGTTTCCAAGTTTTCTTCTTGATTGAAACTACATCATCATCTTTAATTACTACTACATTTCTAGGTATAGGTGGTACAACCACTTTCTGTCTCTTGTCGGGTCCTATTGCACTCACTTTTACTCTTTTGCTAGGAATAGGAGAAAAAGATTTATCTCCTTCATCTTTTCTAGGTACTTCAACTTTTACCTTTACTGCAATAGGATCAACAGGATCTGCACTTGATGTCTCAGGTGAAATTACAAGATTTTCAATTTTCTTCAAGGCTTCTGCAGTCTTCTTAGCTATGTCAAACTCATGACTTGACATACCAGATTCTTTCAATATTTTCTTCATAGTAGATTCAAATCTCTTACTAGATTGCTTCTTTTCTCTCAAACTTATTGCAGAGTTGAAATTCTCTTCATAGGTTCCAAACCTATTTGCATGACCATACAACTCACACTTTAACAATCTATTCACATATCCTATTGTTTCTGCTTCAGATATTTCATAGCCAAGAGGGTCTATGAATTCCATTCTAGGCTCAACTGCTTCAATGTAGATGAAATCAATTTCAACCATAAAACAAATGTCATCTCTATGCTTTTCAACTAAGGATTGAGGAATCCTTGATTTGTTCTTAACAATATTTTGAAAAGTCTTCAATACAAGCTTCACACTGTCATTAACTTTATCAAAAAGCTGCTTCATGTAAACTGAGTTTATTCTTTCCATTGTGTTCACATTGTCACTCCAATAAAATCTGTAAGGAAATCTTCTCAAAATATGGAAAAACATATAGGTTATCAGAGATGAAAACCTAAACTATGTGTACTTAGCCTTCTTAATCTTTTCTAAGTTCTCAAATAACTAAATTTTCAAAATCTCATATAGGTCTACTGGTTTCTTCTCAATAAACATAAGATAAGCTACATGAATCATTCATGCAACCATGTCATCTTCCCTTGAACTACCACAAAATTTAGTTGTTAGGATCTTGCAAAGGTACCTAACATCATCTTGCTTAATCTTACTTATCACAATTCCTCTACCATTATAACTAGATCCAGTGTTATCTAAAACAATATTCCTCATGTTCTTTTCATTCAGTGGAATCTCTCCAACTTTTGATAATCCAGTAACTTCATGAATTAGGTCGGCAGTTATATCAATAACTCTATCCTCCATCCAGAATTTCCCATTGTGGATTCTACTTAAAATGATCTTGGTACATTCCTCATCATTGAATTCATACTTCATGGAATATTTGATAATTTCATTATTCTCTAGGTGCTCATAAGCTGGTTTAACTGACATGTCTTGATTGTACAATTTCCTGTAATCATCACTAAAATCTGCATCTCCCAAAGTTTCAAACTTACAACCTAAATATCCTTTAACATTCTCAATGTGCAATACTCCGTTTGGTACGGATGATAATGCTAGACTGTCATCAATTTCAGTTGGTTTTACTAGTTCTTTCTTAATCTTTGGTCTATTCTTATCCTTGACATTATGAACCATAGAAATATCCATCTTATCAACTGATTAAAGATCAAAAAATACCTCAACTTTGCAAATCTAGGGCTTCAGTATGATCATCACTGCAAACTGCTTCCAAACTTCTTCAAATCATCCTCAACTCACTTTTCTTCTTTCAAATCACTTTTCAATTGCTTTTTAATCATAATGACTTTGATTTCAACCTTATAACACTTCACATTAACTCGATCTGACATCACATTCATTCATTTTGCCGCTAAAACCTCAAAAAGCTGATTCTACAAACCTGCAATCATAAAACTTTCTGCGACCTCGCAAAACACAATATTTTCTTTTGCGCACTTAACCATAGCATCAGTACAACATAATAAACCTATATATAACTACGCAAAACTTAACTCATTCAAATTCCTAATCTACACTAATCCTAAGTCCTAAACTACAGAAACTTACATAATTTAAGTACTTAAAGAAGGGTCAGGTAAAGATTCATCCTTACCATTAGTTACATTACCTTCCTGACTACTTTCAGTGCTGACTATACCTCCTTGATTTGTGCCTTTGTCAAATTTTACTTCATCTTTATTGCTACAGCAACCTTTCTCTGTGTTTCCTGCATTTTCATTCCTTCTTGCATTGTTCCTAGGGTGAGGGTTATGATGATAACCTCCATTGTTCATTCTGCAAAATCTTGTTGAGTGTCCAAACTTGTTGCATATCTGACAAATGATTCCATTGTTTCCAAATCTCTGTCCTTGCTGGTTAATCTGTGACCTACAATTTCTAGCAATATGTCCTACTTTGTTGCATCTAAAACATACTACCAGTTTTCTTTGATTCATTTCTTCAATAGATTTCTTATCTGCATTGTTAGTATTCCCAATCATTCTATCATAATTATTCAAAATTACTTTAGGTCTTCTACATTTGTTAGCTCTATGTCCAAAACTATGACAATTATAACAATGTCCATTAAAAGGTTTAAATTGCTTACCTGTGCAATCTCTCTTCATGTGCCCAATAGTATTACAAGCAAAACATCTACCTTTGAAATCTCTTTGCATACCTTTAGATGACTCTTCCTGTTTTGATTCTTCTTGCTTTGATTCTTCTTTCTCTCTAGGTGGTTCTTCTTTTGGTGGATCTTCCAATGTGTTCTCATCTAGCTTTATTTCCTCCACACTTTCAGATGTCTTCAGATCTGGCTTCTTACTTTCATGGTTTGTTCTAAACATACTATATCCAAATCCAGTCCTATCAAAGAATGGTTCTTCAAATGAAATTTGTTTTTTAGTCTTATCATTTTTTGAATATAGCCTTTCAAGTTGTTGTTTAGATTGAGTTAATTCACCTTTCACAATTTTATTATACTTCTCAAGTTCCACATACTGCATTTTTACTCTTTCAGATTCAGATGTTTCCTTTTCAAGTCTTGACCTCAGATCTTCATTCTCAATTTTCAATTTTTCATTATCAGATCTCAAATTTCCATCTTTCATACTAAGCTTCAGATTTACTATCTTCAACTGATGCTTAAGGATCTCATTTTCTTTATCTAATTCATCACAATCTTCAACAAGCATATCAGATTTCTTTTCAGATTTCAGATCTTCAATCTTACCTTTTAATTTGTCAATAGCATTCTTTGCATCTTCATATTTTCTTCTTAAGGAGTTTCTTTCATCAGTAAGCATATCAATCTGTTCAAGAGCTTCTTCAAGATTCTTCTGATATTGGTCCATATCCATAGATATCTTACTCAAGCTACTAAGCTTTCCTTGAATGTTCCTTCTCTGAGTAACTGTGCTTTGATACCAATTGTTAGAAATAGGAAATACTGAGAGGGGGGGGCTGAATCAATATTTCACAAATTTTTTCTTTTTCCCACTTATGGATATAATAGATTACTTTAGTGCATATAAAGATTATCAAGCTGATTAATAAACATAGCAGTAAATAGAAAGAACTCATAACACATCATATGTTCTCGAGGAAACCCTAGCCAAGGGAAAACCCCAGTGGGGATGGTACCCACAAAGATCACTAATCAAAAGTATCCTGTTAGGGATATTGGACCCTGTTGGGAGTCAATTTACAATATATAGTAGATCTGTCCTGGTTAAAGGACTTTAGGCCTTGTTAGAAGCCTTAACCCTGTTAGGAGTTAGATTACAAAACCTAATCACCAGCTGAGCTCACTGCCCAAATAGGTAATACAAATTTTTTTTGACTATAATATGGTACTGCTTACAACTTTTCATCAATAGCCTTTGCTGCTATCACAATATACAACTATCGCAAGTTATCTTTTCTTTCTTTTTACATATCACACTTATATTTCATTACATTTCAAGTATGCCTAATATATGAGTTATTAAAGCTAATAACTTTACATGGTTAGCTTCCAAAATCTTTCTCCAAGAGTAAAAATCTAGGATGTCATCCCTTCATAATGTTAAGTCATTATTTTGACAAGCAAAAATAATCCCTTAACTCTTTCGCTAATACTGTCTCCAAAACTATTTTGTCTGCAAAAACTATCTTCGGTAAACTTTGAATAACTTTGTCCGTACTGCTCCAAACTTTATGCACACTGAGATGGGGTATCCTCATACTCTATAGAAGCTTTAGTTAACTGCACAAACAAAAATATTGCTCCAGTGGACGTCACCAACTAAATCTTCATCGGGTGCTCTGTCAGGATCACTGTATCCAAACTTAGACAATTTCTTTCTTCAACTTGCCATACTTGCATTCCAGATTCTGCGCTCTCAATAGAGATCATATGTTGCCATAATGACAACATCTATGCATCCACATTAGCCAAATTTCCAACAGCTAGTAGGCACACCCATGATAACATGATGCAAGATTTCAAAAGATGATGATTCTAAAGAAGTAGACATAACTCTATACAAGTATATGATTGGTAAACTCATATATCTTACTCAATCTAGACCTGACATTTCTAATGCATTTGGTATTGTTGGAAGATTTGCATCAGAACCTAAACAAATTCATATTATGGTAGTAAAGAGGATATTTAGATATTTGAAGGGAACTATAGACTATGGTTTATGGTATCCTAATTTGGATAATGTAGAGCTTCATGTGTATATAGATGTAGATTGGGCAGGTTGCATGGATGATAGAAAGAGCACATTAGGAGGAGCAATATTTCTTGGAGATAGACTTGTTACTTGGACAAGCAAGAAGGAAAATTATATTTCTTAGTCTACAGTAGAAGTAGAGTATGTAGCAGCAGCATTAAATTGTTCTACAATTATGTAGATCAAGTAGATGATAAATGGTTTTGGAATTCAGATTGATTATCCTATTGTTATTCATTGTGATAACACTAGCACTATCAATATGTTAAAGAACCCTATGATGCATGAAAAGAAAAAACACATTGAGATAAAATATGACTTCCTAAGAGAGAAAGTTGCAAAGAAATAAGTAAAGTTGGATTATGTGAGTACAAAAGATCAGCTAGTAGAAATATTCACAAAGCCTTTACCGAAGGATACTTTTGAGTATCTTAGGGAGAATTTGGGAGTAATTCCTTTCCCTGAATCTGATTAGAGTTTGCAAGAGTGCATCAGTCCTCAGTGACTGGTGAATGGTTGACTACTCTACTTTAGGAGTAGTATCTGAGATTTTTTTTTTTGGAACCCTTTGCCATTGATGTCAAAGGGGGAGTAATATATAGTCATAAAAAACAAGAAAACAAGTAGAAAGGGAGAGTATACATAAAACAAGAAAACAAGCACGAGGAGCATGAAGTAAGGGGGAGCATATAGTAAGAAGATACAACAGTTGGCGGATTCATCCTTAGAGGAGTTTTGTTGAGGAAATGGAAAATTTTATAAATAATTGTACTTTTGGATTAGTGGTGTTTGTCATTCCATATGTTTCCATCAATGCCAAAGGGGGTGATTGTTGGAAATTTTCTAGCAAGCTAGTGTTGACTGTATGTTTGTCATTGATGACAAAATATGGTAAGAAGCATGTGTGGAAGCCTTATGGAAAGAGCCTTGTGAATATCTTTCCTAGATATGTTATCAGCATGATATCATAAGCATAGAGGTTGATTCTGAGTGAAGACAACTATATAGATGTTTGTTTTAGTAGTGTTCCTGACAGGTCCCAGGAAGAGTTTTGTATGTGATTTGCAATGTGGTTATGATGGAGCCTTGTACATTTAGATTTGTGTTGGAGACATGTTTGTGATACTATTTTTTATGGATGCTGAGTCATTTATGTAGTAAAGGTTGATTTATGATGTTTCCAGTTGACATTTACAATTTCCTGAGTTTATCTGATGGAGCCAACATTGTTTATGTTGTTGCAGCAGTTTCACTTATCATTATGATATACATGCTTGGTATTGTGGTTAGTTATGAGTTAAGAATGTTTCATTAAGAGTAAAGATCATAATTTAGTTTGAGAGTAAAGATTCAGTTGATTTGGTGGAGCTGATAGTGTGAAGCGTCGTGTCTACGCATATGGAGTTGCATAGTCATTTTGGTGTTCCGTGGTATATGTAGCCATTGGAGATGTTGTTGGAGAGTTTTATTATTTCTCTAATATGATTTCAAGAAGGTTCTAATAGGCTGACTTGATTATGGAGAAAGATATTTATAACCAGTCAGTTGTGATTGGTAAGTATGGCAGCAAAATAAAATGAATTATAGAAAAGAGTAGAGCAATAAGTGCGAAGCATTCTGCCATCAGTAGAAGGTCTATGTGACAAAGAAGATTGTTTGTGCTATTCATTGGAACTGATCAAGACAACAGGTCTAAATCCTAGTTCACCAAAATCAAGATATAGTGTATACCTATTATCTAGGATGTTGTAGCCTTCTTCATTTGAGTAGTGAGATCTTAGACAGTGAGTCCACACCCCTAATAGGGTTATTTGTTAAAGACTCCTAACAGGGTCTAACCCTTGACCAAGTCATTGTACTTATTGCATTGTAAAGATCAACTCCTAACAGGGTTGTAAGATCTTCTAACATGGATGATTATACACTAGTGCAGTTTATAGTGGGTGCTAATTCCCATTGGGGTTTTTACCTATTTGGTTTCCCCATAACCAAAATTGTGGTGTTGTGTTTAAGTGTTATCTCATTATGTATGTGCTTAATGTTATTCTATACTTAATTGGATAAAGAATTAAAACTAGTAGATAACTAATTCACCCCCACGGCTCTCAGTTATCTGTTCAGACTATTCCTAACATGAGCAACCTCTGAGATTTTAGAAGCTGACTCTTCATACTATATTTTGAGGGAAAGAGTTAGAAAATGATGAAATTACAAAAGTCGGTATGCTAGATATTTTAGAAAATTTTAACAACTAAATACATAGGCTATTCCCAAAAATTAATCTCAAGGAAAGTTATGATACCAAACAAACTTAGAGCATACCTACACCTAGTCAAATATTAACTCACAAACATAGAGCATAACACATAGTAATTTAAATGAAACAAAGAATCCTTAAAAGCATAATCTACTCCAAATATGCAATACAAATGCTACACTAAAGTTTAGAACAATACATAAATCTTTAAATGAACAATGAACCACCAAATATATCAAAGGGTAGAGTGCACGATTGAATTGTATTAATGATTCAGAAAACATATATAGTTTAAGGTGAAAGAGAGTTTCTTTTATAATCCTGTGGATTCAAAAAAAAATTTGTATTGGAAGCCCTTTTTCATTACAAAATGAACCTTATATAGCATTGGATAGGAAGAAGCCCAAAATTCAAAGAGAGAAAGTGACTATTGAAAAGGCGCAGGACCGCATACTTGAAGAATCCAAGAGGTCACTTTCTACATCGGTCCAAAGAGAGAGGAAGCTCACACAACCTAATACCTAAGAGAAATTGACTCACAATAGTGGTGTTTGGGTAACATAAATAACTCCAAATTGTGACCACTCTTGAGGAACAATCCTACTTTCTCTATAATTGTGGGTGCTTGGATACATGTAGTGGCTCAATTATGGCTTTGATAGGTGCATGGAAGATAGTTAAGAAACTTGGAATAGTGTTTGGTTATAGAAAAATTTGGAAAAGGAGCCACACAACATTGAGAGATGAGAAGGAAGGGAGCTAGTCTCCTTAAAATTCTTGTGAGAAGGTCATGTGTATGGTTCTGTGAAGAGTTGGGCTTTCCAATGAAAAGAATTGTGGGTAACCCAAAAAGAGACACATGGAACTTCAACAAGGATTTTTTCTCTTTCTTTACTCCCTTTTCTCATGGAAAACCATGAGGAAAACACACATACAATCTTTGAAAGGCCTAGGCTCACAAGGGAAAGAATGTTGCAAGAAGTACGAAGGACACATGGCACTCGAGTGAGGATCCCTGCTCAAAAGGAAGGTGATCCATTCTAAAATACATGCCAAGGTGACAAGTGGAATGACATGTGTTTCTACTGACATACTAAGTGAAAATGATAAATAAATAATGAAAACAATTGAAAGGATGCTTTACGGAGATGAAAAATTTAACATGTTTATAGCTTTTGGTAAGTTCTAGGTGAATCTAGCCTATTAGATCAGACTATGAATCTTTGGCTTCTCAAAGATATTTTCCTTTACACACTGGTTCCAAAGAGATTTTCTATTTGAGCTTGTAACGACTATCATTCTACCTTTGAGGGTAGCTTCCATATCTTTGGACACTGGTACTCTTGGTCTAGATCAATCTATTCTTGAAAGGAAATGGAGCACCTCAGATCACCAATGTCAAACTCAAAAAGCACCTAGAAATGTATCACCATTCATAGAACAAGCTCTCAAAGAATATCAAATTAGGATTTGTATGGAGCATTTAGATGTCAAAATTATGAAGCTATTGATCTATTGTCACTATAAGATCCTTTGGTTCTAAAAGTGTTTCATTTGTGATGAATGGAGAGGGAAACTATTGACATTGAAAATTCTAGGTTCTAAATGGAGGAAACATCAGGGAAGTATGATGTTTAATTTCAATTTTATATAATTTCCCTATGTTAAAAAATTAAAATGAACAAGGGCATATAGGCTTGTCATTCTCAATGTTCATGTATTAGGTTGTTAATTGTTTTATTCCAACTTATTTAATGTATTTCCATTTTGAAATAAATAATAATTCTGAAAATAATAAATAAAATAAATTAAGTGAAAAAGGTGGCGAGAGGGAGTTGAACCCTTGACCTCTCAAGCCGACCTTTTTTCCTACCTATCTACCCTCCTACCCCCTAACCAGTTAGTCTATTTATTTTCTTTGAGAGGATTAGGAGGAGAAATTTATTTATTTTTGTTTTCATGTGCAGGTGAGAAGTTAATACAACTTTTACACAGGGAGTAATCTTTTCCTTAATCATTTTTTCAAATCAATATGAAATATTATTTTCTCATGATTATTTATTTTCTGATTTTAGGAAAAAGAATGGGGAGAGGGAGTTGAACACTCGACCTCTCGACCCATCCTTTTTCCTACCTAACTACCTGACTCTACCCCTACCAATTTCTCAATGTTATTCCTTGAGAGTGTAGATGTAAATAAAGGTATAAGTTAAAGATAATCTTATTTCCTTTCTGAAATAAATTATTAAGGGAATTAATATTTTATGTGTGTGATAGAAATTTTATATTTCGTGAAAATTATTATGGTTACCAACATAATTCTTTTTTAATCTTAATTTATATTTTACTCCTAGAAGCACTAAAGTGAAAAAATATGATAAAGTAAATGTGTATTTGATAAATATTATTATGTTTTAGGGTTTTGATATGTTTTTACTATTAATATTTAGTTTTCATATCCATACATGTAATTTGGTATTTTCACCTTAATGTATTTTTAACTTCAATATTTTTATCTAGTAGGGTGAAAAAGATTAAGTGATTTTACATTATTGAAATTTAGTTGTAAATATAAATTGATTTCTCATCTTTATTTAGTGTTTGTGTTTCAAAAATATTTTATTTTACTTCTAAAAAATAAAACCTTAAATTTGTTCTATTAGAAAGTATTTATAACATTAAGGTGGTTATTTTGTAAAAGTCAATGTACTTACCCTAAGTGGAATGATTTGATATTTAGCGTGGATCATAAAACCTTTTACCCTAATGCTTTTAAAATATTTCTATGTGGTATTTTTTGTATTATGTTTGAAATGAATGCATTATGGTTATTATTTTAAAATGAGTTTTAAATTTAAACATTATATTCATATATAATAATTTTAGGTGTTGATAACATTTTCATATGTTTTGATAAAGAAAGTAAATATCTATGATTAAATATTTAACTTTATTGGTATTATTTTTATTTATCAAAAAACATTTGTATGAATTATATTATGATCTTATTAATGTTTATTTGTTATATCATTAATTAATAATTGAATATTTTTAAAGATCATATTAAAAAACCTTATATAGTATGAATGCAATGATTTTTTATTTTAATACTATCTAATATTAGGTGGTTTTGTGCAGGAAATTAAACATCGGATTATTATGCACGGAACACCTAAAGAATAATAAAAGTTAATTGTATGGGAAATATTTCCCTAAAAACCATTATTATGGTTTGTTTTGTATTTTTAGGGTTAGTTGCTAGGATTAGGTCCTGTGAAAGGGCATGTCCTTTCACAGAGAACCATTGGGAAATGTTATTTATATTGATTCAATTTGTAAACAATAGACTTCAATCGCATCATGACAAAAAATTGGAAAACTCTCCCAAATTACAGATTTGAACCTATTGTCCAAATTTTGAAATTCAAATGACAGATAATTGTTTATGCTTCGAGGTTATATAGTTTCTTATTTTTCAATTAGTTTTTCAGATTACTCTGTGAACTAGGGTATCCTACTGTGTTCTTTCATTTATTCATTTGTTCATGGTTAATTTATACAATTTGAATAGCAGTTACATGGTCTGAGAACCTATTATTGTTCCTTTCAGGCTCTTAAGTTGGGTTAAAATCCATAGAACTAATTGTATAAGTTATTTAATTTTTTGTTTCAATTGAAGCCTATAGGATGATGGTCTCGCTTTATAGGAGTGAGTTACCTTAAAACCGTCTCTATCTATACGTATGATTGAATGTAATTGACAATATTGCCAATTCAGCATCAGGCACTGATCTCATTTCATTTGTAATTGTCATTTTGTTCTTTCTGTAGTTTACACATTATATCTGTTATCTTCTTTACAAAGCATTCAATTAGGTTTTAGTAGTACTTTTAGGCTTTGGTTTAAATATCAAACTTTTTAATAGTTAGGATATTAGGTTAATATCCTCCAAGGATTGTTAACCCTTTGGAAGGAATTGCTTTTGTCTGTGCACGTGCTTGTGTAGTTAGAAAGAACTTTTGATTCATGCCTACCAGCCTTGGCTCGATCAAGTCAAAATTGCAGAGGCACTTGTTTGTGCCTATCAGTTGGCCTCAAAATGGTCCCACATTTTTGAGCACCAACACAACCCATGCTTCTCCAACTCTGTAAATCTTTCCCTCATCCTTACCATTGTGGCCTCCAAAGTTGAGAGTGTGGCTTGCATTTGAAGGGCTTCCTTATGGAAATTAATTATCATGCTCAAAAGGTAAATGGTCGAGGATTGATTTGTGAATTTGATGATGGTGAGAATCTGGTGTAAGGTCACATATACCCAGCTTGTGAAACACTGAGCATTCAAGAACCTGGGTGATGTTAAATCTTAACATTGTTCAATTATGGGCTTGACTACAACACACAAGGCATATGCTTCCTTCAAGAATCAAAAGGAAGGAAAACTTAAAATAAGGTAGTTGTTTATCCTATCCCACTTAGTAACAAGTATATGTTTAAATATGGGAAATATTTTAGTAGGAGGTAGAGGGACAAGATCGCCCTATGAGAGAAGCTTTTTCTAGGCTTTGACTTCTATTATCCTATTTATCAGAGCCTTTTCCTTATGTGTTACTTTGACCACCTAAGCTTGTAGGTTCCCTAATGTTATGCTCTGATTAGTGACCTTCATTAAGATCTGAGCTAGCTCCCCCTAGTCTTTCTTTAGTGTTTCCTCCAATTAAACCTTACGCTTGTAAACCTCCAAGAGCCTTTCATTAATTCTCTTCAATTCAACATCTTTGGAATCTTTATCTTACATTACAAGTACTTGTGCGTTGCTAAGTTCTTTCTCTACGTGCTCCCTCTCTATGGTAAGAATATTTATTTGATTTTGGAGACACGTGATGTCTTGCATATGAACATGTAAATGTGCTAGATTTGACTCCTTCTTAGTGAGATTATTTAAAGCCTCACCCTTCATTTTCTTCTCCTATTGTAGCTGGGATGTTGCATCTTGCACTTGGATTTTAATTGCATCCTTTTTATTGTGCTCTTGGAGCACCTGAGCTCTGAGTGCCCAAAGCTTAATCTCTTGGGAATTCTCTCTGGCCATGAGGCAATCATTTTTCACTTTAACTTTGCTCAGCTCCTCCTCCCACTTGTCTAAATTCCTCTCCTTCTTCATGTCATCTAAAGACATGATTCTATGTGTTTCTTTATCAAGCTACACTCTATCTTCTTGCTGCATGGAACCCAGATCAATTCCCCAACTAGAAAGCTTATATTATCAATTGCCATCTCTCCCTAGGGTTTGATCAATTTAGGTTGTATATTTTCAAACAATAACTCTTGACGCTGATTATTAAAGAATGCTTTCACCCTAGGTGTGGAGAACTTAAGGGCATCTTTCCCTTCTTCTATGATCACTGAGCTCTTTCTATCCTCTTTGTCTCAATTTGTTTTTCCAATCCCCATAGGAAGGGTCATACTAGCTTGAAAATGCTACTCCAAGTGAGAGTGCATACAATATTGTTACCAGTGTGGAGGTCTGTCGGGGTTAAGAAGATTGTAGTCAAAGAGAAAGGGAAAAAACCTTGGGGATTCTGCAAGGAAGGAACAAAAGACACAAATCATCTTGATCAAATTAGTGGAAGGGTAGATGTTGAAATTCCCACCAGAGTGGTATCAAAATTTAATATTTGATTAACCCTAGGCGAGGTGAATGGGTGTGGGTTTGAGGTGCCTATTGTGAAAGGAACTGTAGCTAATGCCATTGTAGAAGAAGAGATTGAGGCTACACTCACATGAGTTCTAGGAGCAACAAAAATGGTAGGGGATATCGATGGTGCAATCTTAGGTAGAAGGGTAGGTGAAGTGGAAGAAGTGGTGTGAGCAACAATGGAAAATAAATATTTAGAGGTAAGAAGAGGGGAAGTCAAACTTACCTGAACCACAGTTGATGTATTCCCTTGGCTAGAGCCTGTATTTGGTCTTTTTAATGGTAGAAGTGGAGGATTAGTAATCGCTTCTTATTGTGACAAGATGGGGGAAGAATCTACTCACTTCCATGCATTGGATCTATGCCCCTTCAAAGCACTATAAATTATTGCTAGTTGGGCAGGCTGTGAAGAAGAAGTAATGATCCTTGCTCCAAGTGGAATCATTATCATAATTATGTTGCCTTTTTTCTCATCAAAAGAATATGGAGGTTGTGCGGGGGTGGAATCCCATTCATCATTGTGGGATTTACCTTATAGTTCATTAAATCTACAATCATATTGTGTGTTACATATGCCTACCCTTATTGCTTGGATCTCCTAGCAGTAAATCCAAAATTCTAGTTGCTTATCCTCGAACCAATCTTCCTCCTCCATCTTCCCTTTGAGCATTTGGGGAATGCTCTTAGAAGGGCTTGTTTTAATGATGGTCATATAGAAATAATTCCATGGAGGTTTCTATTATTTTGGTACCTCTTCCATGTTAATGAATAAATTTAGGTCTTCCACCCTTGGTTTCATTAGTTTCCCCCAGTATTCTCAGGTCATATGCTTGATGGAATTCCTATGGTTGAAAAGGAAACTGGCTGGGTCAAAGCTCCATTTTTTGTGAATAAGAAGAAGGCCTATCTATTAGAATAACTAAGAGGGGGGTAAATCAGTTATCCACAGTCCCAAATCAAAATGTATAATCCAAAACAATTTACTTAAACTTCTATAGCTTGGTAACATAAAATACTATACTGTCTATGCTTTTACCGATTACCAGTTAATAACATATAATGATTGCCAATCAAATCCAACATGCACTATGTAAAGTATGATAACAAACAATCACCACAATCATCACATAACACAAAAGATTTAACGTGGAAAACCTGTGAAGGGAAAAACCACCTGGGACTGGCAACCCAAAAATTGTTCACTCTTTTGAAGTGAGGGTGGTGAAGACCCAACCCTGTTAAAGGTTACAAACACACTTTGAGGTGTGACCTTGTTAGAGGATTTTAGACCAACAGTTATCATCCAACTAGCATTCACTATGGGGTTGATAGGATAACAAATGTACATTCAATGAATGACATTACAAGACTTTCAAGTCCACTCGGTTAAGAGCTTTGTCTATTTACAATGGTTAAACTATAATAGTAGGTGATCTGATTACAATACAACTTCAATTGCAGATGTTCAGATCTATATTATGCTTATTCAAATCCTCTGATTAATATATCAATTCTGTATCAACAATAATCAATGACTTACTATCTCTCGGTAATAGCTTTCTGACATTCGGTAAACTCTACAGTTCGGTTCTCCTTAACTAGTTTGATCAGGCATACATGAAGCTTGTTCATGTGATAATTTTGTAGTCTCCTTCTTCTGGCATAAGTTTCATAGTGAAACCCTAGTCTCTTAAATAGACAAGTAAACTATTTTCTTTTCCTCCATAAGATTTTGCTGCTTATTCTCCTTCGTCCATTTTTCCACTTAAACCATTCTCAGCTATTATGTTAGTAACACATTTTAATTCCATCCTTTAGATCTTCCTCAAATTTTGTTAGCTGTTGATCTTCATAACAAACTTTATCTCCATCTCCTATCATGAGGTACTTTATAGCTCATCAATCCTTATCAGCTAAACTAATCATTTAGTTCATTTCTCCTTCTCAGTTAACAAAGAAATGTGTCGATGAACATAAGCTTGATTTATACTATGCTTGATATACACTACACTGCTCGGTGTATACTATGATGCTTCATCAACCGACCACACTGCCTTGTGTCTTTCATCTCTTCTCTTCATCATAGATGAATGAAACATAATCAAGTCAATGACATAAGGTCATAGACTCATCAAAAAGTTACCCAATGTATTCCTTATCCTCATCTATCGTATACATCTTCCTCATGTAGATATTTATGTTCTTCATCTCTTTTACTTCTTTTCTATAGATGTTTCAGTATAGTAACTTACCTGATAAGTACTATCAAACTAGTTGACATCAATGAAAACATATTACTGATTTAATCATATTACATATCTAATCAGCAACTCGGTGATCTCTAATCATATATCTTCAATTAGGTTCTAAATCAGTTGTAGTTCATGAATCTCTCCCTTTGGCATTGATGGCAACTCAAGTAATATGAAATATACCATACACATACCAAACATGTATTCTACAACTCTGTGAACAAATGTTGTACAAGCTCTCACTAGATTAAAATGTTTAATCACTATGTTACTCAATAGCAGTACCAATGCAGCTTTGACATTCTATAGATATGATCTTTTCAGCTCTCAGATTCCTTCTTCTATTCTGAGTAACTGATCTTTAGTGCTCTCCCTTTCTTTCAGTTTGTGTCTGCCTTAGGTAGATGTTTTAGTGTTCTCATCGATGCATATTGTTTCATATTGTTTATCTCTCCCTTTGACAACAATGCCAAAGAAATAAATACAAATATAGCTCTGTAGTATCCATGTAACTCTCTATTGTTTGGTGCATTCTCTATATCTCGGTATACTGATATACCAATCTATTCCAGTTATTCAAACTTTTCACAACCTTAGACATGATCCAAAGTGTGAACTATGATGCATCAACATGAATGATCTTCTGAAAAGATTAGGCTGATGCAACATCTAGATCACATTAGTGACTGGTAGACAGGGGACAGACCCCAAGTCTAGTCCTCAAGTATTCAAATGTATCCTTCGGTAGAGGCTTTGTAAATATGTCTACAAGTTGTTCTTTAGATGTAACAAATTCTAGCTTCACTTGCTTCTCTTGTACTTGTTTTCTTAAGTAGTGATACTTAATAGATATATGCTTTGTTTTAGAATGCATCACTGGATTCTTTGAAATGTTTATTGCACTGGTGTTGTCACAATATATAATCATTGGCTCAGTGATTACCTCATTCATTCCTTCCAACACTTGATTAATATATGCAATATTTGAATAGTTTGTAGCAATAGCAACATACTCTACTTTGGCTATAGACTGAGAAATGCAAGCCTACTTCTTACTTGTCCATGTAACAAGTCTTTCACCACAGAAAAATGCTCCTTCGGTGGTACTTTTTTTGTCATCCACATTTCTAGCCTAATCAACGTCGGTATAGACTCTGAATTGAAATTTGTCTTCCTTAGGATACCATAATCCATAATCTTCTATTTTCTTCAGGTATCTTAAGATTATCTTTGTAGCAACCATGTGTGACTCCGTAGGATTTGTAGAAAATCTTGCAACAATTCCCACAACATGTGCTATGTCTGGTCTACTATGCACCACATACATTAATTTACCAATCATAGATTGGAATAGTGTCTAGTTCACCTCTGTAGTTTCATCTTCCTTAGTCAATTTACATCCAATAGCCATTGGTGTTCCAACAGGTTTAACATCTTCCATGCCAAATGTTCTCAGTACTTCCTTGATATATTTGGATTGTGTGATGAATATCCCATCACTCTATTGAATCACTTGTAGTCCTAGAAAGAACTTAATCTCTCCAAACATAGACATTTAAAACTCTTTTCCCATCTCATCAGCAAAGGATTTACATATGTGATCTTGACCTCCAAAGATAATATCATCTACAAATATTTCAACAATAAGAATAATATCATGAGTATCTCCTTTCATATATAAATTGTTGTTCTCACTAGTTCTAACAAATCCAATAGTTAACAAATATGTATGTAGCCTTTCATACCAGGCTCTAGGTTCTTACTTCAAACCATATAAAGATTCATGTAATCTACATACCATATCTTTCTTGTCTGGATCAACGAACCCTTCTGGTTGTTCTATGTAGACTTCTTTAAGTATCCCATTCAAAAATACTAACTTAACATCCATTTGATAAACTTTGAACTTTTTGTGTGCAGCATATGCAAGTAATATTTTGACTCCTAATCTAGAAATAGGTGCAAATGTTTCACCATAATCAATTCCTTCTTCCTATGCATATCTCTTGCATACTAATCTAGCTTTATTTCTTGTTACCTCTCCATTTTCATTCAACTTGTTTCTGAATATCCTCTTAGTATCGATAACATTCTTATCTTTAGGTCTGGGTACTAAGGTCCAGGTTTTGTTCTTCTCTATCTGTTCTATTTCTTCTTTCATTGCATTAACCCATTCATCATTTTCTAATGCAACTTTTACATTCTTTGGTTCATATTCACAAACTAGACATGTACCTTGTCTTGCCTTACTCCTTGTTTGCATACCAGCTTGTCTGTCTCGAATGATTTGTGTCTCAGGATGATGTCTTCTAACAAATCTTTCCAATACATGATCTCTTCTTTCTTGTTCATCCTGTGTAGGTTTATTTTCTTTCTCAGTAGGTCCATCCTGCTCATCGATTTCGCTTTCCTATTCCTCGGTATTATTTTCTTGCTGACTAGTTGTCATAGTCTACGACTTTGGTAGATACTTAGGTTGTTCAATGTAAGTGAATCTACCATAGTCTTCCAGTTCCTTTATGCTTTCCTCTACATTCTTATCATCAAACTCATCAAATCGAACATTAGTACTTTCAATCATTTTATTAGTAACTCTATTCAGACACTTGTATGCTTTACTTTTACTAGAATATCCTAGAAATATCCCTTCATCACCTTTTGAGTCAAACTTTCCATTTCTTTCATCTTTTAGAATAAAACATTTGCTTCCAAAAATCCTGAAATAACTTACAATGGGTTTGTGTCCAAACCATAACTCATAGGGTGTCTTGTTAGTGTCCTTCTTTAGTTGTATTCGGTTCAGAACATAAATATTTATGCTAACAGCTTCTCTCCAGTATGTCTAAGCAACATTCTTTTCTATTATTAATGTCCTTGCATAGTCAACTATTGACCTATTCCTCCTTTCAGAAATGCCATTCTGCTGAGGTGTCCTCAATGCAGAGACCTATCTTTTAATACCATTCTCATTACAAAAATTAGTAAATTCGTCAGAGATAAATTCACCTCCTCTATCAGATCTTAAGCATTTCAATTCTTTACCAGTCTCTTTTTCTACTTTTTCTCTATACCACTTGAATATCTTGAATGCCTCAGATTTTTCTTTCAAGAACATGACAGTCATCAACCTAGTATAATCATCAACAAAAAGAATAAAGTATCTGTCTCCATAATAACTCTAAGTTCTCATAGGATCACATAGGTCGGTATGAACCAAATCAAGTATCTTCTTTGTTGAATAATCTTTTCTTTTGAAACTAGATTTAGTCACTTTACCTTTTTGACATTCATGACACATAACATGATCAGGCTTTGACAAGTTAGGCAGACCTCTAACTCTTTTCTTTTTACTGATCTTAATCATGTTATTAAAATTCACATGACATAACCTCTTATGCCACAACCAAGCATCTTCATTTTTCATCATCAAGCAAGAAGACTCATCATTATCAAGATAAAATAGATTACCTTTTGTTTGTGCTCCAGTTCCAACTAGTCTTCGTCCAACATCAAATATTTTCACTTTCTTACTCTCAAAAGCAACTTAGTGACCTAAATTGTTCAGTTGTGCCACACTTAGAAAATTATAGTTTGGTCCTTCTTTGCAATAAGCATTTTCACATTTTATCCTATCATTTATCATCAGGGATCCTTTACCTCTTACCATACAAGGTGTGTTATTACCCATCTTAATAGATCCTCCATTGTATTTCTCAAGATGATCAAATTTATCATCATCACCAATCATGTGATGTGTACAACCACTTTCTATGATCCATGTATTATTTTTATTAACTTTTGAAATTAGTGTTGTTTCTACATGTTTTTCTTCTTCCTCAGAATCATCCTTCATGGCAACAAATACTACTTCTACATCATCAGAGTCAAATTCAGATTCATTTTCTTCTGCTATGTAACATACCTTTTTACCTTTGTCATTATTGTCTCGGTTGTCTCTATTGTTGTGTCAGTAGCTCCTATTGTTTCTTCTCCCATAGCTTCCTTCAGATCTAGCAGTAATGTGGCCAACCTCTTTACAGTTAAAGCATGCTAAAGGTAATTTTCCTCTATATCTTCCTTTTCCTTTAGGCAACCTCCAGGCCATAAGAGCTTCAAGTTCATCAAGTTCATCATCAGTATTGCTATCACTATCATCCTTATTATTTCTGCTACTAGACTTACCAATCTTTAGAGAAGTCATGAAAGCAGATTCAACATTCAATACAACACTATTATCATAATTGTTCAGTTCAAATGTTGTAAGCTTTCCAATCAGATTATCAAGAGTGAGTGTGCTATTAGGTGCTAACCTATTTTCATGAATTGTAGATATTTTGATGGCATAGATAGGCAATAAGGTCCTTAGAATTTTTCTTACCATAGTGTCTTCATCAATAACTCCATCTGATTCTCTAATAGCATGAACTACCTCCTTTATTTTGTTTGTGTACTGCACAATGTTTTCCACCTTCTTTCATCTTCATGTCATCAAATCTTCCTCTTAAGCTTTCAGCTCTTTCTCTCTTGAAATTCACATCATAACTATAAACTTGAGCAAGTTTATCCCACATCTTCTTAGCAGTAGTACAATCCTTGATGTCTTCAAATTCAGCATTTGAATAGGTAGCAACAATCTCCATCATGGTAACATTATGTTCATGCCTATCTCTTAGTTGTTCTGGATATATGTAGCTTCATTCAACTTTGCCATATTATGAAGTTCTCCTTGTTAAGCTTTGACACTTCCCTCTTAAACATTTTGAGACCTTTGTGTTGAAGTCCTTAAAACTCTGTTCCAAGCAACCAACACTCTAATACCAATTGTTAGAATAACTGAGAGGGGGGTGAATTAGTTATCCACAGTCCCAAATCAAAATGTATAATCCAAAACAATTTACTTAAACTTTTGTAGCTCGATAATATAAAATACTATATTGTCTATGCTTTTACCGATTACTAGTTAATAACATATAATGATTACCGATCAAATCCAACATGGAATATGTAAAGTATGATAACAAACAATCACCACAATCAACACATAACACAAAAGATTTAACGTGGAAACCTTGTGAAGGGAAAAACCTCTTGGGACTGGCAACCCAAAAATTGTTCACTCTTCTAAAGTGAGGTCAGTGAAGAGCCAACATTGCTAAAGGTTACAAACACACTTTGAGGTGTGACCTTGTTAGAGGATTTTAGGCCAACAATTATCGTCCAACTAGCATTCACTATGGGGTTGACAGGATAACAAATGTACATTCTATGAATGACATTACAAGACTTTCAAATCCACTTGGTTAAGAGATTTTTCTATTGACAATGGTTAAACTATAACAGTAGGTGATATGATTACAATACAACTTCAATTGTAGATGTTCAAATCTATATTATGCTCATTCAAATCCTCTAATCAATATATCAATGATGTATCAACAATAATCAATGATTTACTATCTCTCAATAATAGCTTTCTAATGCTCGATAAACTCTATAGTTCGGTTCTCCTTAACTAGTTTTATCAGGCATATATGAAGCTTGTTCATGTGATAATTCTATAGTCTCCTTCCGGTATAAGTTTCATAATGAAACCCTAGTCTCTTAAATAGACAAGTAAACCATTTTCTTTTCCTCCATAAGATTTTGCCGCTTATTCTCCTTTGTCCATTTTGCCGCTTAAACATTTCTTGACTGTTGTGTCAGTAACACATTTTAATTCGATCCTTTAGATCTTCCTTGAATTTTGTTAGTTGTCGATCTTCATAACAAACTTTATCTCCATCTCCTATCATGAGGTACTTTACAGCTCATCAATCCTTATTGGCTAAACTAATCATTTAGTTCCTTTCTCCTTCTTGGTTAACTAAGAAATGTGTCAGGGAACATAAGATCTGTTTATACTATGCTCAGGATACACTACACTACTCGATGTATATGTGATGCTTCATCAACCGACCACACTGCCTTGTGTCTTTCAACTCTTCTCTTTATTATATATGAATGACACATAATCAAGTCAATAACATAAGGTCATAGACTCATCAAGTCACTTAATGCATTCCTTATCCTCATCTGTCATATACATCTTCCTCATGTAGATATTTTTGTTCTTCATCTCTTTTACTTCTTTTCTATAGATGTTTCAATATAGTAACTTACAAGAGAAGTGTTGTCAAACTAGTTGACATCAATGACAACATATTAATGATTTAATCATATTACATATCTAATCAACAAATCGGTGATCTCTAATGATAGATCTTCAATTAGGTTCTAAATCAGTTGTAGTTCATCATATGAGACTATTGACGTTGATATGAATTTACCTAATATGCTTTCAACACAATTGATAATTACACCTAGTATCAAACATCATGATTCTCAAGAGGATTCTTGTTTGGAACTAGTTATTATTCCTACTATGTTGGATATAGTTACTCTTGCGAGTTTTTCACCTTCCCTAAGAGATATAGACCGAGATAGGGAGAGTAGGTGATGTGCTTGATTGGCTTGTCCTCCATGGTAGCTTTTTGTGTGTTTTCCTATTGTATTGTGTTTCTCCCATAATGTGTTTGCTAAATGTTTGTTATATTCTTGTATACGACCCTTGTTACTTTTTTTGTGCAATATGATCAAGGAATCAAACATGTTGTACTGTTCCTCTATATGTATCTCTATTCTTCTATATGTTGTTTTCATGTTATGTTGTACCTGTGCTATTCTTTGTAAATGTTTTCCTTCTGTAGTCCTCTTGAATTTTCTACTTGGTAGCATTGATTCTTTTTGGTCTCCATGTTGTGGTCCGAAAAGACTCTTCTTCATAACTATGTGTGTGTGTGTGTGTGTGTGTGTGTGTCTATGTATGTATGTATGTATGTATGTATGTATGTATGTATATATCTCTATACACACACACACACACACACACACACACACACACACACACACACACACACATATATATATATATATATATATATATATATATATATATATATATATATATATATATATATATATATATATATATATATATATATATATATATATATATATATATATATATATATATATATATATATATGTATATATGTATCTATGTATCTATGTATGTATGTATAGGATGAAATAGCGTTCATCCCAAAATGTATGGGGGAAATATGAGATCTACTATTAGGAAGTCCCAAGAGATAACTAAGAGGGGGGGTGAATCAATTATCTACAAGATTTAATTTTTTATCCAATTAAGTATACTTAAATATAGAGCATAAACACATGAACACAACACTAATATTTTGGTTATGGGGAAACCCAAATAGTTAAAAACCCTAGTGGGAATTGACACCCACTAATATTTTGTACTAGTGTATAATGATCCTTGTTAGAAGATCTTTAACCTTGTTAGGAGTTGCTTTACAATATATTAAGTACAATAGACTTGGTCAAGGGTTGGACCTTGTTAGGAGTCTTTTACAATTGTCCCTATTAGGGGAGATGACACACTGTGTGAGAGCTCACTACTCAAAGGGGTGAAGCCTAAAACCTTCTGAATAATAGATACACACTATATCTAGATCTTGGTGAACTGTAGTTTGACCTACTATCCAGATCAGTTCCAATGAATAGCACAAACACTTTACTTGGTCACATAGAACTTCCTCTGATGGTTCAAAACTTCACACACTCTGCTCTGCTTTGCTTAATCAACCATGAACCACTCTTCAGTAATCACAAATGAATGCCTATAAATATCTTTCCTCTAAATGATATAATCAAGTCAGCCTGTTAGAACCACCTTGAAATCATATTAGAGAAACCATAACAAACTCTAATAAACATTTTGTCAGCTCTACTATGCACGCAACACATTTTCGGACCTATCCAATAAGATAAATGTAGACGCATGCTACACATTGTCAACTCTACTAAAACAACTAGATCTTTCTCCACAAGCTGAATTAACTCATGTGCTCTTAATGGAACATCAATAACTCTTCTCTAAGCTTAACTCCAATGGCACATACCCCAAAGATAGGCACAACTCAAGAACCAATAAAATCTATGTCAGCTCTTCTGAATAAACATAGGAAACTACTATTGGCGAATAGCAACTGCATAAGTTCACTTCTACTGAATATTTGACTATGTGTCCATAACTAAAACATCACTGATATGTCTTCAACATAAATCCAAGCTCACAAGGCTCCATGATAACTATATGGAGAACCATACACAAAACACTACTTGTTACTCTATTAGGAACACTGCTGACACAAGCTACTATATAACTGTATGTACTAACAGTTAACCTCTGCACCCATGATATCATCTTAATATCATGTCCATGCTACAAATACTAAAAGCTTACTACATAAGACTTTCACGCATGCTACTTTCCATATGTTGTCATCAATGACAAACATACAGTCAGTACTGGCCTATTGGCAAATCTCCAACATCTATTTCTAAATCCAAATTCCCAAAGGAAAGATCCAAATTGATCAACTAAAAGGTTAATGCACACTTGAATCAATCTATGGAGAATATGAATGAAGGAGAAAACCTTATATTTCCCTATAAAGAAATGTGCTTGAAATCTGAAATAATTGAAAGGCAAATACTAACCTCAAAATAGGACAGATCTGGAAAATGGTGATTTCTGATGTCTATGTGCAGTTTCAGGCAATTATGCAACTTGTTTCAGACTAGAAATGTCAAGATAAAGAAAACCCAAAAAACTTTTATCTTTCTGATAGTAGGTAGTCTTTGACCCTAATAAAAGGTCAAAGACTACTTTGAGATTTTGAAGGTCGTTCTTGACTTTGTTCACAGATCTCAAAAGTTCACCAAAAAGGGTATCCAAATCCAAGCTCAGATCCACAGTTCCGCACTTGTACCTACAAGAAAAAGAGGTTTTTTTTGTTTGGATGGGGGGTTTACCTTGGTCAAACCCCAATTTAGGAATTAACCTTGAAATTGAATTGAAATTGTAATGGGCATAAATAAAGTAAATGAAACAATTCACCTTTCTTATGTTGAAGTCCTTGTAGAGGATTCAAATCCTTGAATCCACAAGTAAGGATGCTCCAATGGATGTAGAATGAATGTAGGATGTCTAAAATCAATGGCATTTGATCTTCAACACCACTCTTGAATGTCTCTTTGCATATGAGGAGGCTTGGATGAATGTGGAAGGAGAAATCTTCAAGGGAGCTCCAAAGAGATTGAATCCTTCAATAGCTAACAATGGATCTCCTTGATGAATGCTTGAATGCTTGAATGGATGCTAGTCTTGAGGATGATTGAATGCTTGATTGCTTGGTGAGAATGGATGAGAAAATGAGAGAGGAAGGCTTCCTTTTATAGTGATCTAGGGCACAAACCTCTAGAGAAGGCCAACATTGGGGAATTAAATCCCAATTAACCTTAACCCCTAGCAATGGACCCATGTTAAATGCAATTTAAGGATTTACCATTCCGAAACCCGAAATGGCCGACTCGAAAGTGGGAAAACAAATATTTTCAAAACCCAACATCTGGAAATCTCGGAAACCTAAAATTTGAAATATGGGTCAAGGAGGAGGTAGACCTATTTTTCACTTTATTTTTGCATTTCCTAGCATTCTAGATTGGGGTCAGGAAACCTCAGGACCCCAATCCAGAATGCTAGGAAATGTAAAAATAAAGTGAAAAATAGGTGCAGAGAGAAGTAGAACGGGGGGAGAAAGCCATATACATGAAAAAACCCAATCAAGACACTTCACATTACCCTAGACTACTCACTCGGAGGGCTAAATGCTCTTATCATGGAAATGCTTCCATTTTAAGATGATACATTAAGCCCCCACTTTACCAAGAGTATGGACTCGATACAAAATCTTGGTAAAGGAGATCAAAATGAAAAGATAATATTATCATAATCAAAGGGACAAAGACAAACCTCAAGCCCCCAGGGAATCAAGTCTCATCAACTCCAAGATCAAAATAATAAAGACATCTCCAGAGAGAGAGAGAGAGAGAGAGAGTGTCTGTGTGTGTGTGTGTGTGTGTGTGTGATTATCTCACCCAATGAGAAATTATGTCCCATTGTGAACAACACAAGGAAACGACACAACTGGAAAGATGGAATTGAACTGCCTAGTGAATGTGACTACTCACTAGTCAACCCATCAAGGATTCACCCTTAGGAATATTCTAATCCATAAGAATAAAACCAAAAGAAAAAAGAGATCCAGTCTTAAGGACACCTCCAACCTTAAGGGATCAAAAATATATATATATGTGAAACTGGGGAGATCAAGAGATCCTAAAAAATAATATATGCATATCAAAAAGTGTGTATGTGCAAATAGGTGAGTAGAGCATATGCTCCCATGTTAAATTCATTGCAGCCACTTTAAGAGGAGAAATGGCTTTAATGGAAACATAAAAAACTCCACTGATTATGTTTCCACTACAAGATGCCCCCAGATGAAGACAAATCAAGGGAAATACCACAAAAACATACAGAGAACACATAAGGGATCTACCTACTGTAGGGTCAGTATGATCATAAGATTATATATATATATATATATATATATATATATATATATATATATATATATATATATATATATATATATATATATATATATATATATATATATATATATATATATATATATATATATATATATATATATATATATATATATATATATATATATATATATATATATATATATATATATATATATATATATATATATATATATATATATTATTGCAAATGAATTGACATCATTCCCCAAAGAAAGTAGAACTACAATCAAAAAGGAGGAAATATCACATAAGATATATGAAGAAGAATCTTTTTGGACCATGACATGGAGACCAAAAATAATTAGTGCCACCACGTCTCGAATCCAAGTAGATTACACAAGGATACATTTATGAACAGTAGCACAGGTACACCATAACATGAAACAAGATATAGGAGAGTAGAGATACATATAGAGGAATGGTACAATAGGGTCAATTCCTTTATCACCTTGCACCAACAGAGCAACAATGGTCGTATAAAAGAATCTAACAATATTTAGCAAATAAATCACAGGAGAAGCACAATACAGCAGGCAAACACACAACAAAGCTATCATGAAGGACAAGCCAATCAAGCGTGCCACCTACTCTCCCCATCTCATTTTATATCATTTAGGGAAGGTGGGTAACTTGTAAGAGGGACTACATCCAACATAGTAGGAATGATAGCCAGTTCCAAACAAGGATCCTCTTGAGAATCATCATGTTTGATACTAGGTGTAAGAGTTAATTGTGATGAAAGCATATTAGGTAAATCAATGTCAATGTCAATAGTCTCATACTCATCATTAACATCATCAGTATCATCAAGAGTATCTTCTTCATCCAGATTAATCAAAATAGGATCTAAGATATGAATAGAATCATCATAATCATGCATCTTAACATCATTATTAGTAACAACATCATGCATAGTCTTATAAGAAGAAAGTAAAGAGTTTTGAAGAATAGAATTACGAGCTTTAGCATGAGCATGATGCTTCTTATGACATTCATTAGAAGATCTATTACATTTTTCTTTACTTGAAATAGGTTGAGAACTAGGAGGAACAATCACAGGATCCTTCACGGGTTCTTTAAGAAGATCAATAGGATTATCAGCAATAGGAGGAACTTGATTAACAGAACTAGAAGCCATAGTTAAAGGAGGTATAGAAGGTGTAGGCAAAAGACCATGATTAAGATCCATAGGAGGTATGCTTAATTCAAGAATTTTATGATGTTTATAAGCTTGATATGAATGGAAAAGATTATTAGGTCAAGGACATGAATTAGGTAATGAAGGCCAAAAGAAATCAAGAGCAACACAATCTCTAGGCCTAGAGGTTTGATATAAACTATGATTAACCGTATTCACTTCTTCATCATGAACAAATTTAAGACATTTATGCATAGGTGAAGCAATAGCATGCATGGTATTTAACCACAACAAACCTAGCTTAACTTGAAACTGATCAGAAGTAGGAACAACAACAAAGGTAGTGTTCACAATTTTTCCACAAAGTTCAACTGGAAAGTTAATAGAACCAAATGATGGATAAAGAAAACCATTACAAGTCTGAATCCACACATCTGATGTATTATATGAATCACATTGCAGGTTTTTCATAAAAATATTTTCTTCAGTAATAACATTGATTAAGGATGTAGGATCAACAAGACAACCACAAGTAGGTTTATGAGAAATCATAGCATATATATAAAGGGGACCATCAAGAGCTTTAATAGTCTTAGAATCATCAAAGGTAATCAAAAGTTCCCTAGGTCTTTTATTCTTAGGTTGTTGTCGAGGTTTAGGTTGATTTTTCAATTTAGGCTTAGGTTTTGGTTGAAGTTGATATTGAAGTCGAGGTTGAATTTGAGGATGAGGTTGAGGTGGAGATATAGATTGACCAACATGTTCCACTTGATTAACAAAATGATTGAGATCATCCATCTTTGAATCATACACAATTTTCATAGCAGATGGCTAAGAAATGATATTAGTATCATGCACAGGTAAAGGATTCATATAGATTTGAGGGTTTTGATTAGGAGAAGAAATAGATTTGTTCACACTACCATCAAGATTATCAACAAATAAGGTATTAGAATCAATTAAGTCTTGAAACTTATGTTTTAAAGAATAACACTTCTCAATATCATGACCATTCTAACGATGATATTGATAAAAAGCTTTAGGATCAAAAGATTTAGATGCAATCATAGCAGGTAAAAGAGGTCTAATACGAGGTAAAGTAATCATATTAGCAGTTAACAACCTATTCATAATAGAATGTAAAGATTAAGAAAGAGGAGTAAATATATGATTTAATCCAAAAGCAATGGATGCAGAAGTGGCATTGTGAGATGCAACAACAACTTGATCAGCAACTGCATTCGTTTGTTTGTTTATCTTGACATAGTTGTTGAATTTTTTAAATTTGTTTGGATTAGGAGTAGCATCACTCTTATCAACTAGAATAGGAGCCATTGGAGTGTTGCTCTCAAATTGACTTACTTCTAATTGATAATGATGAAGCGCTACACAAAGTTGTTGAAAAGAGGTAAATTCAGTGAGCAAAATCTTATCTCTAATATCCTTTTGAAAATTTGAAATAAACATACATGAATATCAATATCAGGAACAGGATAGGAAATTTGAGCATATAAATGCTTAAATCTACCAATAAATTCAACCAAATTTTCCTTAGCACTTTGTTTACATTGCATCAAATCAGTCAAACACACTTGCGGGCCAATGTTGTTTTGAAATTGTTGAATAAAGGCATTGGCATGTTCTAGAAAGGAATAAATAGAATAAGGAGGCAAGGAACAATGCCATTGTAAGGCCTTGTCATAGAAAGTTCTAGCAAACAGTTTGGCTAAAATCCTATGGTCATGAGCATAATCAGTACAAAAGATTTGAAATGTTTTAACATGATGAACAGGGTCTCCTTTTCCATTGTAATTTCTCAAGATGAGGCATATCAACTTGTTGAGGAACATGAGTACGAATAATGTCTTCTGACAAAGGACTTTCCATATCACATGTAGGAACACTAAACTTGTTTTGAGTTAAGGCGGAAAGTTATTGTTGTAAGGATGACACAATTTGAGCCAAATTGATGATTTTTGAATCATTAGAGGAAATAGGAGAAATAGCAACATTAGAAACACTAGGTAAAGTGTAAGAAGCTATAGGAATAGAAGATACAACTGGAGGAACACTAGGAACTACAGTTGGAAGTGGCTTGGAATAAATAAAAGGAACATTATGATATGAAGTTTGTGATGTAGGAAGGGACACAAGGGGAATAATCATAGGAACAAAGGGAATCATCATAGTCACCAAATAAGGAGTATAGGTAGGAACACTAGGTAAAGGATTAGAAGAGGGTTCTACACTAGTGATAGGAGGAATCAACCCTAAATCTTGAGTTTCTTGAGCTAAAGGTTTAACATTTGAATGCATGAGGTGAGTAATACCAACACAAGAGGTTAACACCTTGATCACTATCATGGAGAAATTTCTTAAGAGCCTCTATAGCTTGAATAGAATCTTGATTATGGTTTTCTTGATTAAGCCAATTACCCATTTTATCAAGTTCAGTTGAAAGTTTTTGGACGTATTCGGGAGGAACTCTTAAAGTATCATCCTCATCATGAGATGAGTGAGAAGAGTTTTGCTCCATAATAGGATTGGAATCATGAAGAATCAAATTATCATCTAGATCTTAAGGAAAGGAGAGGAAGATTCAGGATCAAAGGCACCCATGAGTCTACGACTTCTCTAACTGGAATGTTATAAGTAGGACTAGTAGTAGTAAAGCTCATAAACCGATGCAATGCAAATGAACTAAACTAAGAACACATAAAGCATGAATATTTTTGTGTTTTGAAAGAAATTTTGCAATTTTTTTGTATTTTTTAAATCTAATTAGCATGCAAGATTTAACATAAAAGAGAAATCTAATACCAACAAGATAAAAGCAAATCTAACACCATAAAACACAATAGGGCATCAAATTCCACAAAAGAAAGGAGAGTAAGTACGTCAGGTTCACCAAAATGAATAGGATAAAATAGGGTTCATCCCAAAATGTATGGGGGAAATATGAGATCTACATCTAAATCCAAATTCCCAAAGGAAAGATCCAAATTGATCAACCAAAAGGTTAATGCACAATTGAATCAATCTATGGACAATATGAATGAAGGAGAAAACCTTATATTTCCCTATAAAGAAATGTGCTTGAAATCTAAAATAATTGAAAGGAAAATACTAACCTCAAAATAGGGCAAATCTGGAAAATGCTGATTTCTGATGTTTGTGTGTAGTTTCATGCAATTATGTGACCTTTTTCAGACTGGAAATCCTGAGATGAAGAAAACCCAAAATTTTTTTATCTTTCTAATAGCAAGTAGTCTTTGACCCCGATAAAAGATCAAAGACTACTTTGAGATTTTGAAGTTCATCCTTGACTTTGTTCGGAGATCTCAGAAGTTTGTTGAAAAGGTTATCCAAATCCAAGCTCAAATCCACATTTCCACACTTGTACCTACAAGAAAATGAGGGTTTTGTTTGTTTGGATGGGGGGTTTGCCTTGGTTAAACCCCAATTTAGGAATTAACCTTGAAATTGAATTAAAATTGTAATGGGCATAAACAAAGTAAATGAAACAATTCACCTTGCTTATGTTGAAGTCCTTGTAGAGGATTTGAATCCTGGAATCCACAAGTAGGGATACTCAAATGGATGTTGAATGAAGGTAGGATGTCTCAAATCAATGACATTTGATCTTCAACACCAATCTTGAATGGATCTTTGCATATGATGAGGCTTGGATAAATGTGGAAGGAGAAATATTCAAGTGGGCTCCAAAGAGATTGAATCCTTTAATGGCTAACGATGGATCTCCTTGATGAATGCTTGAATGCTTGAATGGATGCTAGGATTGAGGATGAATGAATTCTTTCTTGCTTGGTGAGAATGGATGAGAAAATGAGAGAGGAAGGCTTCCTTTTATAATGATCTAGCGCACAAACCTCTAGAGAAGGTCGATATTGGGCAATTAAATCCCAATTAACCTTAATCTCTAGAAATGGACCCATATTAAATGCAATTTAAGGATTTACCATTCCAAAACCTGAAATGGCCGACCCGAAAGTAGGAAAATAAATATTTCTGAAACCCGACATCCGAAAATCCCAGAAACTTAAAATTTGAAATTTGGGTCAAGGATGAGGTAGACCCCACCCTGGGTCAGGGTCAAGGTCATCCCTGACCTAGGTCAAGGTTGAGGTCATCATTGACCCTCAATGTCATCTTCGACCTTGAGGTCAAAAACCTCAGGACCCCAATCCAGAATGTTAGGAAATGCATAAATAAAGTGAAAAATAGGTGCAGAGAGAAGCAGAATGGGGGGAGAAGGCTAGATACATGCAAAGACCTAATCAAGGTGCTTAACATGACCCCAGACTACTCACTCAAAGGGCTAAATGCTCTTATCATGGAAGTGCTTCCATTTTAAGATGATAGAATATATGAACTCTTATGATTATACTGACCCTACGGTAGGTAGATCCCTTATGTGTTCTCTATATGTTTATATGGTATTTCCCTTGATTTGTCTTCACTTGGGGGCATCTCATAGTGGAAACGTAATCAATGGATTTTTTTGTGTTTTAGTTCAAGCCATCACTCATGTTAAAGTGTTAGCAATGACTTTAACATGGGGGCATACACTCTGCTCACGTTTTGCATACACGCACTTCCAAAATATTTTTCCCTTTATGGATTAGAGACTAATCCTTAAAGCATGGATTTTTACCTTATAGGATCACTTGATCCCTCCAGTTTCAATGTGCAAAGTTTTGATCCCTTAAGGTCGAAAGGTGTCCTTAAGACTGGATCTTTCTTGTTTTGGCTTTTCTCTTTTGGAATAGAATATTACTGAGGGTGAATCCTTCACGGGTTGACTAGTGAGAAGCCACATTCACTAGGAAGTTCAACTCCATCTTTCTAGTTGTGTTATTTCCTTCTATGATTTAGAATGGGACATAAGTTCACACTGGGTAAGGTAATCACACCCTCTTCTCTCTTTTTTCTCATGATGTCTCTCTTATTGTAATCTTAGGGTTGACAAAGACTTGAGTTCCTGGGGGCTTGAGGATTTCTTTGTCCCTTTCATTTAAATAAGATTTTATTTTTCTTTGTGATCTCATTTACCAAGAGTTTGTATCGAGTCCATACTCTTGCTAAAGTGGGGGCTAAATGTATCATTGGAAAATGGAAGCACTTCCATTTAAGACTGGTTTATCCCTCCAATTAAGTGGTTTGGGGTCATGTCAAATGTCTTGAATGGGTCTTTGACTTGGATCTAGTTTTTTCCCCTATCCGGCCTTATTTTTCAACTTCTTTCCTACCTATTTCTAGTATCTTGCTCTGACATTTTGAGGTTCTTGACCTCAGGGTCAAGGTAAATCTTCTGGGTCAAGTTTGACCTTGACCTTGACCTAGGTTAGGGTTGACCTCGACCCTGACCTAGGCTTTAAATTTCAAATTCCAAAGATTTCTAGATGTCGGGGTTTGGAAAGAATTTCTTTTCTCACTTCTGGTTCAGCTGCTTTAGGCTTCGAAATGGTGACTCTTAAAAGACATTTAATATTGGTCCACTTCTAGGGGTATGAGCCTAATGGGAATTTATTTTTCATATGTTGGCCTTTCTAGAAGTTTGTGTCCTAGACTAGTATATAAGGAACCCTTCTCCTCTCATTTTTGGGGAGACATGAATGAAAAGAGAAAAGGGAGGATCATCTATGCATTCAATAATTCAAGCATTCAAGATTCAATTCATCAAGGAGATCCATTGGTAGCCATTGAAGGATTCAAGCTCTATGGAGCCCTCTTGTTGAAGATTTCTCCATCCATATCCATTCAAGCATCTTCCTATTCCAAGATCCATTCAAGATTGGTGTTGAAGATCTAAATGCAATTGATTTGAGACATCCTACAATTCTACATCCATTTGGAGCATCCATACTTGTGCATTCAAGGATTCAAATCCTCCATAAGGGTTTCAACACAAGCAAGGTGAATTGTTCTATTTACTTTGTTTATTACTACAATTTCAATTTTATTTCAAGGTTAATTTGAAAATTGGGATTTGACCAAGGAAAACCCATCATCCAAACAAAAAGACCATTTTTCTTCTAGGTGCAGGTGTGGAATAGAAAATTACAGAGCAGATTTGGATACCCTTTTCGACAAACTTTCAAGATTTGGGAGTAGAATTTCCATTGGAGCAATGTAGGTCAAGGTCAACATAAAGGGGTCAAGGTCGACCTGGCTCAGAAAAGAAAAAGATTTCTGGGTTTTCTCCGTCTCTATGTTTTTGTTTGAGGTTCGGCTGAAGAATTTCCAAAAACTCAGTATAGACACCCAAAAAAAAACAATTTCCAAATCGGCTATACTTTGAGGTTAGTATTTGTCTTTAAGTCATTTCAATTAATATTTTAATACTATCTTCCAAAACATAATGTAAGGTTTTCCTCTTTCTTCTTATTACTAATCGATTGATCCATTTATGCATTGACCATTCTCTTGTGGTTAATCAATTTGGATCTTTCCTTTGGGAATTTGGGGTTAAGAAGAAAATCTTACCTTCACCAATTTCTTCTATATGTAAAGGATATCTAAAAAATATTCTATTTTATTCTTTATAGTTTTATGAAACGAGTGCCTGTTATAATTCAAATTTCAAAAAGTGGGTGTTTGTTTCTTAAATACAATAAATTTGTGTATAAAAATGTGTTTATACTCATAATTAAAAAAATAAAGTTTGAAAATGGGCACCTATTTTTTTGAATTTTGAATCGGGTGTCCAAACTTAAAGCAGGTCCCAATTTTTTCAAAATGGGTGCTTGTTTCTAACAACATTTTCCAATTCCACAATACTTCCACCAAATTGGGACCCAACTTATTACAATTACCTAGAAAGGGATCAATCAAAATATTATTGATAATGATATGAGAATTAACTTCTTAAAACAACATATGAGCATAAGATTAGAGTTTAGGATCAAGCCCCAACCATTGGAGCATGTTCAAAATTAAAATTCCACCTAATTTTGGATCATAAGAATTATCAAAATTATGTTTGGTAAGAAAAGCATTTTGACTAGTTTGTTGCGCCATTCGCAAGTTTTCCAAGATAAAATTTGAATGGAAAGGATATATTTTCCAACAATAAAACTAGTTTGTTGAGATCATACAATTCCTTGAACTCCTAGTTTATCCTATTAGCTAGAGATATTATCTAGAGATTTTGCAATGATCTTATATGAGATATTAATAAGCATGATAGGATGCAAAACATAGATAGTACCTTTTGTTGGATATTGCTAATCCATGGATAGGTGATTGAGAAATTTAATATGTTTAATCACTATGATGTTACTGAATGGGCACTCATACTATTGTCATTTGTCGTTTGTCACTGATGTCAACATATATTTTTGATAGAAGAATAGGCTGATTGTCATAGTGTACAGACATTGTACAAATGTTTCAGATGTTGCAAAGTTAGATAAGATCTCAGGTGGATGTTGTGATCTTATATCTGAGATCACATCATTAGATATTTCTTGTTGAGAAAGATACAAATGATTTAATGAAAATTGGTCATTGGACTGTGACAGTGAGAATTGACAGAGTTAGTCTCTAGGTCTCTGGTATATCTTTCAGAGGATTTGTATTCAAGGTATGTGAGCTTGAAGGATGATAGACATAATACTGAAGGTTTTTCATTGGTCAAGGCAAGGTACAAAATGATTGGTGATGTCATATGTGGTGTGTGTTCTAGCGATGGTTTATTTAGAAGCCGACTCAGGAGATGAAGTGTGTGTTTTGTTTGGTGAGCATAAATTAAGGATGTCGGTCCTTGAATGATGTAATGAAATCATTGTATACTTGTTTAGGATACTATGTGTATCTTAGAAAGGGTTTATGTAATTGTTTGTAGTTAGGAAAGCCTTATGGGTCGACCTGATCATGGTAAATTGTAATTAGGTATATATGTAAGGTCTTTTCTTTGGAAAGGGGATGGATGGAATGAATGTAATATAATAAGGTTGTGAAAGCTATGAGCTTATGTTTTCTATATGTAGAGAAAAGGTTTATTAGTGGACTTCATTGGAACTAATCAAGCAAAGACAATTGCTAGCAAATAGTTTAAAAGATTGTGTACTTCTCCATATACACCTATGTTGTGAACTAGTGAGTTCTAAAGGTGGATTTAACCTTATTTGGGCAGTGAGCCCTCTCTTTTTTTCTTGACTCCTAACAGGGTCTATCCTCTAACAAGGACTATGTACTATAATGTTTCAATAAGCTCCTAAAAAGGCTATATCTTCTATCAAGGATAACTATACTCTTAGTGCATCATTTGTGGGTGCTAATTCCCACCAGGGTTTTTACCATTAACAAGATTTCCTTGAGACCAAAATATTGTGTTATTGTATTGGCATTCATTATGTTCATTGGATCTGATATTGTGGTACTTAAATTTTAAAGTATAATAACCTGTCATACAACTAATTCACTCCCCCTCTCTCTTAGTTGTATTGTTGACTGTTATTCCTAACAATTGGTATCAGAGCTCCTGGTCCTCAGAGAGAAAGCTCAACAGCTTGAGGTGATCTTGGAGATGGCACTATATCGGAAGGATGGTCCTAAATTTGATCCTGAGAACTTTGATAGTTGGAAAAACAAGATGCAAACACACTTGTTGTGTTTGGGTATAGACTACTTGATGATTACAAAGAAGAAGGTAGCCTGGAAGATAGAGAATGATTTGTCATCTACTACTGATGATGATAAAAAATTATTTTCATATAACATGGTCACAAGGGAAGCACTGATCAATGCACTATCTGAAGGTGAGGTCACTAAAGTTAAAGACTTGGATTTGGCACATGAAATTTGGAATAGATTAAAAGCATTATATGAAGGAGACAAATATACCAAGCAAGAAAAGTTACAAAACAAGAAAACAAAGATGGAGAATTTTCAAATGAAGGATAATGAAAGCATTAGAGCTTATGTTCAAAGGGTTATAGAAGTAGTGGTTGGAATAAGAAATTCTAGCGGTACTTTTGATGAAGAGGAAGTTTTTGCGAAGATCCTCAAATCATTGACTTCTGTATACAAGTTCAAGGCTATGTCTATTCAAGAAACTATACAATTGACTCTGAATTTTAGCAGGGAAATGTTGATTGCAAAGCTAACTACCTTTGAGACTATCAAAATGGGAGATTTTGTAATGAAAGTAGAATCTACATTCAAGGCATCTACACACAAGAAAATGTCTACACTTCGAGGCACCAGTAGTGAAGACCTAAGAGAAGAGCTTGGTGAGTATGTTGATGAATGGGAACAGATAATGGTAGAAGAAAGAAAGATGGATGAACTTGTTGCACTGATTACAAGAAGAGAAAAGAGAGGTAAGGGTAAATTTGAAGGCAAGTTATCCTTGAAATGTTTCTCATGCAATAAAATAGGTCGTTTTGCATCTAGATGTCCTACAAGAGTTTCTAAGTACAAACATGAATTTGCCAAGATTAAAAGGAAGAGAGAATGTTATTATGCTAGTGAAGGAATCTCTGATGATGATTTAGATTATGAATAGATTGGATTTTTTGCTATTAAAGATGAACCAGTACATGAGGAAAAGGCTTTAGTATCTCATGTTGACAACAAAATTGAATGGATAATAGATAGTGGATGTTCACACCATATGACTGGTGATAGAAACAAGTTTTTCAAGTTAGTGAACTATGATGATGGTGTTGTAATATTTGGAGACAATCTTCCTAAATCCATCATAGGTGTAGGGTCTATTACCTTGGATGGAAAGACTAACATTGACAATGTGTTACTTGTTGATGGAATGAAACATAATTTATTTAGTGTTGGACAACTGATGGATAAGGAATTTCAATTGAGATTTGTCAATGGAAAATGTTTTATCAGAAGCAAAGAAAGAAAGTTGATTGCCATTGGTACAAGGTCTAGAGGTAATGTATTTGAATTAAACACATCTAGATCCACTTGTTTTGTTGCGAAGGTTGATGATAGTTGGTTGTGGCATAGGAGATTTTTTTATTTTAATTTTGATAACATTGTGAAGGTGAGTATGACTAATGCAGTAAGAGATCTACCAAAGATTTGAGAAACCATCTAACACTGTATGCAGAGAATGTGTTATGGGGAAATAGACCAAAAGAAGTCACAAAAGAAAAGAATATACATCAAAAGGAAAGTTGGATCCGGTACATACAGATCTATGTGGTCCTACAAGAATGAAATCCTACTATGGTGAAAGGTATTTCATACTTTTTATTGATGAATTTTTCAGGATGATGTGCCTTACTTATTTGAAAGTGAAATCAGAGGCATTTGATAATTCAAGTTGTTTAAAGAAAAAGTAGAGAATGAATCAGGCTTGAAAATAAAGTGTCTAAGATTAGATAGAGGTGGAGAGTTTACATCAGAATTATTCAATTCATACTACGAAGAGCATGGAATAAGGAGACAAACATCTAATCCTAGGACTCCATAGTAGAATGGGATAGCAAAGTGAAGGAACATAACTATACTTGATGCTGCTAGGACAATGATGATTGAAGAAAATGTATCTCATGTTCATTGGAGAGAAGTTGTTGGGACAACAGTGTATACACTGAACCGAATTCAAATTAGAGAAGGTACAAGTAAGACTCCTTATGAACTATGGTTTGATCATACTCCTATTGTGAAATATTTCAAAATATTTGGTAGTAAGTGTTACATTAGGAGAGATGATGAGTTAGGGAAGTTTGATTCCAGAAGTGATGAAGGAATTTTTCTTGGTTACTCTACCAAGAGAAAGGCTTACAAATGTTTCAATCTGAGATTAAGGAAGATGACTGAAAGTAACAATGTAAGGATATATGAAAGGTTTCAGATTCAAGAAAGAGTGTATGATAGTAATCTGATCTTAGAAACCAAAGAAGCTATTGTTCCTGCAAAAGAGGAAGAACTTATTGAAGCTAAATGTGAAAAAGAGACTTGTGAGGCTAACACAAATGAAGCTAATGAGGTTCCAAAGACTCCAAGGTATGTAAAGAATAATCAACTTGAAAACCAAAGTATTAGTGATTCTAATCAAGGAGTAATAACTAGATCAAAAGCTAGAGAAGAAATCTGTTTAATTTCTCAAGTTGAACCAAAGACTACAGATGAAGCATGTAAGGATGAATCATGAATAAATGCTATGATAGAAGAATTAGATCAGATAAAGAAGAATAACTCTTGGAAATTGGTTCCTAGACCTAAAAACAAAAATGTTATAGGAGTATGTGTAGGATCATGGTATACAAACTATGGCCTTAAGTGGCAATGAAAATTAGAAAATCAGGGTTAGTCAACTTGATGTAAAAAGTTGAACATCTTATGAACCTTATGTGAAAAAGTTGTAACAATAGAATTTGTAGTAAATTTATGTAGCTTTCTAAACTACTAGCCCTTATCTAAATTTTTTTTTATCTAATTGTTCAAAATTTTATATTTCAATGCAGTAGTACGAAAAATTTTAGGGAAAAGATAAAAAGTGCGTGTATGTCTGACCACCTTAATCACAATCAAATGATGATATATTTTCCCAAGATTATAGATATAAGTAGTAGATTCATTCATGGATGTGATGAATATTTTTTTGTATTTTTTTGCCAAATAAAGAATTAATTATGAATTTTCTGATACAAATTTTTCAGAATAAAAAACTCTCATGTCTGACACAACTTTTTCATAATAAAAAAACTCTCATGTCTGACCACCTTAACTAATTCTAAACTTTACAAAATTAATTTTTTTTTTCCTTATAGTAGCTGAAGCATAGAATGTGATGCATATTTCAGAATTTAAAAAGGTTAAACGGTTGAAAGTTATAGTTGTTTTTCAATCTATATGTTTAATTATGACTTTAAAGATAACTCAATTAAAAAATAAGTAATAATTACTTACCGAACTCAAAATTTGACAGCAATTATATTGATGGAAAGCTAATAATGTCTTTGAGAAACCCTTTTTGTTTCATCAATTTCAGGTGAAAAAATAGTCTTCAGCTACATGGTTGAAGTCTCAATATTAGGAAACTATCTCCTGAAACATGCTAAAGGGTTGACCACCCACGTTTGGTATTGCCCAAGAAAATGCCAAGCCTAATCGGATATCCAATTATATTATTATTATTTATTTCTCTATTGTATAATAGTATAATATTAACTTATTAAATATTTATAATTAGATGTTCAGTATTATACCTAAGAGAGGGAGGGAGGGGAGAGAGAGAGAGAGAGAGAGAGAGAGAGAGAGAGAGAGAGAGAGAGAGAGAGAGAGAGAGAAGAGAGAGAGGAGAGAGAGAGAGAGAGGAGAGAGAGGAGAGAGAGAGAGAGAGGAGAGAGAGATGGAGAGAGAGAGAGAGTAGTAGATAAAGAGAAGGGGAAGGGGAGAGATTAGGAGAGAGAAGGGGAAGGGGAGAGAGTAGGAGAGAGATAAGGGGGAAAGAGATAGGAGTAGAGAGAGAGGGGAAGAGGAGACAGAGAGAGAGAGAGAAGAGAGAGAGAGAGAGAGATTTTTGGTAAAATTTTGGTGGGAGATATGGGATATCTGATAATATCCAATATTTGATATTTTTGGATATCTAATATTATCAGATATCCGATTCTTTTTACTGGTGAAAAGTAAAAACAATATTCTCTGGGTCCCTCCAGAGAGTCACATTTTTTTGCTAAATTACGGGATTCAAACTTGCAATGAATCACATTTTGTCTCTAGAGAGAGACAAAAATTCACTTTTTTGTTGGGATTTTTTCTATTACCAAAGGTATTTGCATCACCTTTTTGGTCTAACTATGGGGAGTAGTAGTCATTGAAAGCATAAACGGAAGAGGAGACTCAAAAATGAAGATGTTGAAGTGTATAGAGAAATGGATAGGGTTTCCCATCGGAACAAGAGACAAGGTATGGTAAATATTAATGAAGATGTTAGCATAGACCCACCTTTGAATGTGGTTTCAAGTGAAGAATGTGAATTTGAAGATGAAAATTTAGGTTTTGAAAATGAGAATTTAGGTTATGAAGATGAAAATGTAGGTTTTGAAAATGAACATGTAGATGTGGCCAATGGAAGTGTGGACATTGTCAATGACAAATCCATCGATTGAATATGAAGGAATTGACAATGATAATGGTGTAGAAGAACCAAATCAACGTTACACATCTCCAAATTATATGAAAAATGAAGTCCATTCGGAGGAAGAAAGACAAACTTCAAAATTGAGACCTTCAAGAAGAACTAAATGGTTACTTGAAATTAATGAGAACCTAATGAGCAATTTCGATGGCAAGAGATCAGAAAGAACCATTTGGTTGTGGGTTTCAAAAATTTTTAATCATTTTTTTAGGCACAAGATGTTGGTTGAGCAATGTCAAATGTTTGTGCAATTTTTAAAGATGCAGAAGATGAGACATATACTAGTCAAATTGAAGATTACTGTGAACAAGAAAAAGGAGCGGAATGCTATTATTGTGAGAAATCTTTTTAGTGCTCTCAATTCTATTGGGAAGACTACCAACAAAAAAGATAAGAGAGATGCTAGGAGGGTTATTACAACCTCCTTAGTAAGTCATCATTTGAGAAAGGCTCATTTGATGAGACAAACTTGTGTTGACTTCAATCTAAATCATAAAACTTTGGATAGAGCACTTGCAAGAAGAGAAAGACTCGATCATCCTCTTCAAAATGATACATGGGCTTATGGTGGGAGACTTTCACATTGTGATAAGAAGCTTACTGATGCTATGAAGGATCAAATTCAACTATTTTGGCAATCTAACTCAAGAGTGTCACCAAATGTGAAGGATGTCTTGAAGTTGAGAATTAACATTCAAGACCACACCCCACATCCCAAACATTATTTGGAGGTGAGTCAAACAATGTTGTTCAAAAAATTTCGTGAGACACATCCAACATTGCAAATATCATAAAGCTTTTGAAGCCCTGAAGCCTTTTTTTGTGTGCCTCTTAAGATTCAAAATACTTGTTGTTGCAAATATCATGTATAGTTTTCAATGCACCATGAATTGTTACAATCCATTCATTCTACTTTGCATAGTAGTGAAATGTTGGAGGAGTGTGGTGCACGTGCTCTTCCAAAATCATCAAGAAACTTGCTAGATCATTTTTTATGTCCTAGAGATGATGGATGTTTCTTTTATAGAAAAGATTGCTTAAATGACAAGTGCTCAGAGTGTGGTGGGCTAGTGAAGTTTGTTGAATGTTTTCATGAGGGCTGTGAACACAATTTTGGAAAGATAATTGTCCACAAAAAGGTATATGAAACCATTAATTATACATTAAAAAGTGGAGTTGAAGGATCTAGATGTGAGTTGGTTAATAAAGAATGCAATATAGCTGATTTTATTTCAAATTTTAGGAAGAATCTTTTTTACAAGTATGCAAGGCTATAGTCATAGGTTTTAGTAGTTGGATCAACAATTCAAGATGTGTAAGGACACTTTCCCGATGGGCACTATTATATCGGTTGTTGAATTTGTAGAGAAATATAAATTGCAGCCCCAAAATGAGTTGCAAGCTCAACATTACAATTCTATTTAGGTTTCTATTTTTGTGCACATACATATAGACATTCCCCTGATAGTACAAAAGATGACTAGAATATAATCAAAGAGTACCATTTTTATATGAGCAATGATAGATCGCACTCATCTGAGTTTTTTCCAACATTACCTTAAGAATTATTTTGAGGTGGGGTGTGAAAAAATAATATTGCTAGATAGACATCTCATTTGGTCAGATAACTGCACAGGTCAATTCAAAAATGCTCGTATGTTTTATTGGTTATGTAGAGTGCATGTAGAGAGATGTGTACCCTCATATTTGAAATTTTTTTTTAGGTCGTCATGGAAAAGGGGAGCATGATGGAGCATGTGCATGCATTAAGAGAGCTCTAGTTAAGGACCAACTGAGGATTTTAGGTGTAGAAATCATTGATGCTCATTCTATTGTTGATTGGTGTACTTCAACATTGTCACAAGGGGAACACTTGATTCAGGAGTGCACAGATTCTTTTGGTTGGTTGAGTTGGGCACAATAGGAGATAGGTTGGATTGTCAAACTATGAAATATTCTTCAAAAATACATTCATTTTAAAAGCGTGGATGCTAGTACATGGACCATTTAGACATGAGAGTTGTCTTGTTATTTTTTGAGTTGTCTTCAGTGTGATTGGGATCAGTGTGAGTCAAGTGAGTGGGTTGATACATGGGTTCCATAGTATCTTACTCCTTTATCTCTCATAGTCTCTATAATAAATGATGACATGGATTGTTCACCTTGACTATGACCATCTTTCAAATCTTCTACAACTAGGACCATGTTTTTGCATTGGTTGTACCACAAGGGAATGATGAGAGATCAGATTATTGGTTAGCACGTTGTGTACGAGGAAAGTAGAAACCTGCACAACTGACGATAGATGATGATATGTTCACATATCCAACAGGATCACATGTTGTTGTGGGAACATGGTTGTGCACATATATGATTATAAATAATGGCATTCCTGCATTTGAAAACTATGAGACGAACAAAACCATTCTCATGTATTCACACCTTGTTATAGCAGCCAATGTTAAGTTGTTGAAACATCAAGGAAAACCAAAGACAAAGGAACTTTTGGACTATTAGTACTACTAATTATGAAGCAATATTGAATACTCTCAAGCACAGAGATGACCCTTCAGGCACACTTCAGTAGGTAAGTTCAACTATGCATTGTCTAGGCATGTTCTTTGGTTCGTTAATTACTTATACATGTTCATAATCTTTTTCTCAAACCTATATAAACTTCTTATATTCTGTATTAAGTTTTCTTCTGCCTTCCAAATGCAGGGATTGTAGTGAAAAGGACACTTATTTTTTATATTTTTTGTGTAATTTGCATATTTAGATGCCAAATTTTGTATATAAAACCAACAATCAAATGTAATGTGCATAGTTAGATGCCAAATTTTGTATATAAAAACAACAATCAAATGTAATGTGCATATTTAGATGCCAAATTTTGTATATAAAAACAACAATCGAATGTAATGTGCATATTTAGATGTCGAATTTTGTATATAAAAAATTGGATGCAAAATTAGAAATATAAAAGAGCCCATGGGGTTGATTTGCAAATATTAAGAGCCTACATTTGTATCATCTTAATGCCATGTAAAGTGCAAAAAATGTGTTTCCTTACTATGAATGTTGTATCCTTATATAATTTGTATCATCATAATTTTGTATCCTTACATTTGTATTGTATTAATTCCATGTACATTTGTATCATCAAATGATGTAATAGTTGCAATCATTGAGTCAAAATTGGTCAAATGTGTCCAAAGTAAAATGATGATTCTTGGGGTGAAGGGATAGTGTTTAAGGATTGCATCCTGGCACTGAATGGAATATTTCATTAGCTCTATTTGGGTGGGTAAATGCTAGGGATAGCCCCATTTTGACCACTGAGTCAGTAGAACGGTCTGGACCATGCCGGACCAAAGTGTCCCCAAAGTGCACTAAGCACGATTGGGAAGAAAAATTTTGAGGCTCATAACTTGCACTCCATGAGAGGTATCAGTGGATTATGAGATTATATAGAACTAAATTTTTGAGGCCTGCAATAACCTCTCTTAGTTCTGGGAGATTCAAATTTGTTTAAATTTGGCACACCAGTCTCGCTTGATGCCAAAACTTGTAGGGACGGTTAGTTGAAAGTTGCACCACTGGATTACTTCCAAACTGTTCATCCTGACACCAAATGGACTACACCATTAGCTTTGGTTGTGTAGTTAAATGCTAGGGACAACTCTATTTTGACCACTGAGTTAGTAGAATGTTTCGTACCATGCCAGACCAAAGTGTCCCCAAGGTGCACTAAGCATGATTGGGAAGAGAACTTTCAAGGCTCATAACTCAGACCTCGTGAGAGGTATTAGCAATATATGAGATGCTACAAGACCATTTTTTTTGACATCTACAATAACCTCTCTCCGTTCTGGGAGATTCAAATTTGTTTAAATTTGGCACGCCAGTCTTGCTCGATGCCAAAACTTCCAGTGAGGGTTAGTTGAAAGTTGCACCACTAGATTAATTCCAAATCATTCATCTCGGCACTGAATGGACTACACCATTAGCTTCATTTGGGTGGGTAAATGCTAGGGACAACCCCATTTTGACCACTGAGTCAATAGAACATTCCAGACCATGCCAGACAAAAGTGTCCCCAAGGTGCACTAAGCACAATTGTGCAAAAAAATTTTGAGGCTCATAATTCAGACCCCGTGAGAGGTATTGGCGATCTGTGAGATGATACAAGACTAAATTTCTTAGGTCTAAAATAACCTCTCTCCGTTCTGGGAGATTTAATTTTTTTTTAATTTGGCATGCCAGTCTCGCTTGATGCCAAAACTTGCAGTGAAGGTTAGTTGAGAGTTGCACCACTGGATTACTTCCAAATCATTCATCCCAGCACCAAATGGACTGTACCATTAGCTCTACTTGGGTGGGTAAATTCTAGGGACAACTCAATTTTGACCATTGATTCAGTAAAACATTCCCGAACCACGCCAAACCAAAGTGTCCCCAAGGTGCACTAAGCACGATTGGGCAGTAAAATTTTGAGGATTGTAACTTGGACCCCGTGAGAGTTATCAGTGATCTATGAGATGATACAAGACTACATTTCTGAGGCCTACAATAACCTCTCTCCATTCTAGGATATTCAAATTTGTTTGAATTTGGCACGCTAGTCTCGCTTGATGCCAAAACTTACAGTGAGGGTCAATTGAAAGTTGCACCACTGGATTACTTCCAAACCATTCATCCCAACATCAAATGGACTATGCCATTAGCTCTAGTTGGGTAGGTAAACACTAGGTACAACCCCATTTCAACCACTGAGTCAGTAGAACGTTCCAGACCACGCCAGACTAAAGAGTCCCCAAGGTGCACTAAGCATGATTGGGTAGAAAACTTTCAAGTCTCGTAAATCAAACCTTGTGAGAGGTATCGATGATCCATGAGATGTTATAGGACCACATTTTTTATTCCTACAATAACCTCTCTCCATTTTCGGAGATTCAAATTTTTTTTTAATTTGGCACGCTAGTCTCGTTTGATGCCAAAACTTACAATGAGGGTCAGTTGAAAGTTGCACCAATGGATTACTTCCAAACCATTCATCCTAGCATAGAATGGACTACGCCATTATCTTTGGTTGGGTGGGTAAACTCTAAGGACAACCCCATTTCAACCACCGAGTCAGTAGAACGTTCTAGACCACGCTGAACCAAAGTGTCCCCAAGGTGCACTAAGCACGATTGGGTAGTGAAATTTCAAGGCTCATAACTCAGACCCTGTGAGAGGTATCAGAGATCTATGAGATGCTATAGGACCACATTTACAAGGCCTACAATAACCTCTCTCCATTCTGGGAGATTCAAATTTGTTTGAATTTGGAACGCTAGTCTCGCTTGATGCCAAAACTTGCAGTGAGGGTCATTTGAAAGTTGCACCACTAGATTACTTCCAAACTGTTCAGCCTGGCACCAAATGGACTACACCATTAGCTTTGGTTGGGTAGGTAAACATTAGGGACAACCCTGTTTCAACCACTGAGTCAATAGAACATTCTGGACCATGCCGGACCAAAGTGTCCCCAAGGTGCACTAAGAACAATTGGTCAACAAACTTTAGAAGCTCATAACTCAGACCCCATGAGAGGTATCAACAATTTGTGAGATTCTACAAGACCGCATTTCTTAGGTGTTCCTAATGTATTTGCAGGGATAGAGGAAGAGTACTAATATTTTTTCCAAAAGACTAATACCTAAATTTGAGATATGTTTTGATATGGCCAAAAGGGTGTTTGATTATGTAATTAGGATAGTTTAAAGTCTTTTAGCCAATGGGAGTAAAGGGTAAGTCTAGAAACCATGAAACCACTTTAATAAATATCTTTATATACCTTAAATGATGAATTACATGTGTGAACACACGTAGCATATAAAGCGTACACATAAATTTTCTTAAGTCATGAAGCATACATGTAGCACATAGATTATAAAACATACCACATGAATTCACTTAATTCATGCATGTAGCTCATACACATGAAATTAGGTTATGAAGAATGTACTTGAATATACATGAATATACTTAAGGCATATATTGTACAAAAGAGTACATATGCATAAGCATATTTACATACTAACAATGAATAAATGAACACATGTAATTAATAAATTGGATCGAATATCAAGTTTCTATATATATCAAAATGAATAATAATTTTATACATATTTACATGTCAACATATCTAGATATAATGTGGCATACGCCATCTCAAAATGTGTCATATGACATCTCAAAATAATAAGTTTAACTACAAATGTTTCTAGGGCATCCTATTCTACTGGTGGATAATCAAAATGTAGCCTCTTTGAAGTACTCTTTGGCTCTGATGGATCCTACATTTAAACAAAAAAGTGAAACCCCAAGTTAGATTAAAATTTAGAATCATAGTCAACAATAATAAATTAAATTTAAACTAAAATTGAACTCTCATATACCTCGCCTCTCTATCTCCTCCCATGGATAGGAGACCTAATATATGTCCTTGGTAGTGCAGGAATAGTGCCACCAATGTCAACTCCCACCTGTATATTTTTGTGAACATGAGATTGATCTACGAGTTATACTATTTAATGTTAAATACTTGGTAGCAAATATATGTTTACAAAATAATTGAATTAACATTAAAACTTACCTATGTTGAACTTGCTTCAAGGATTATTGGTTGAGCCATCAATGATACAAACCCTTGGCATTCTACCTCCCTCAAACTAGGAGTGACCTACAAAATTCAAACAGATACTTCATACTATCATAACTTAACCATATTATATGTACTTGATAGTAAAATACACACAAATAACTTTAGAAATGTACGTACCATGGGGCTATCACTACAAATGGATATGTCTGTGACTCTATCGTGACGATAGGGTCTCACGACATCATCATATGCCACTCTCTATCAAATAAACCATGTAAATTAAAAATGAGTACACACAACTAACAAGTATACATGTATGCATAAACAAACTAAATTACTTAATTACCTTTCCTTTATCAACGGCTGACACCTGCACCCCCTCACATTGCCCTTCAGTGGCAACTGGTGACACCTACATCAGTATGTAAAAGATGATCATAAAAATTAGAAAACAATGTACATATAATATTATCATAATTTAAAAGGAAACCAATGAGTACATTAAAATATATATATCGTAAAAGTGTCAAGACCAAATGATATGGCTAAAAGCGTGGACCCCTCCACCTGTGCCATCTCCTCCTTTGTCATCAACTGAACATAAATGTAACACATATAAAGACATAAGTGGAAAATTATTATAAGAAAATTCTACTATAAATACAAACAATAAAATTTAAATACAATGTAAAAAGTGAACTGTTTACCCTTACCATAACAGTGGGAGTCCATGGCTCTGTAGGCTTCTGATGCAAATCTCCATGAGTTGCTTCAGTGCCTATAGTGTGCTGTGTAGAATCATCCCTATTGAAGTTGAAATTATATGCATCACTATCAGTTAGGGGACCTAAGCATAGATTCTTGCATATAATGCAAGTGTGGGGCACACAAACATGTGAGCTTGTGGAGGATGTGGAAGTGCCAGAAGCATCAGGATGAGGATGCAACAATGTCATGCTCTATGTAACTAGTAGATCACTCAAGGTGTGAATGGCTCAAATAGTCTGTGAGCTAGCCTCAACAATAATGTCAAGATGTTGCACTGTGGGAGGTGGTGAAATCTTAGGAGGGGGGGACATATGTGCAGGATTTCACATGTTGTTCCCATGGCTTGTCTTGAGGAGTGCCTAAAATCTACACCTCGGTTCAGTCTCATACTCCAATAATTCACCTTGTGACTAAGCACAAATTTAGTATACAATTTTTTAATAAAAGAAAATGGGACATCCAAATTGTTGTGAGGTGGTCTATCAAAATCCATCCACCAAAGGTCCCAAAAGTTGTCACCTATATCACTATTTGTGCACCATTTAATTGACAACTTGGTTTTTTTATGGTCTACTTTTAGACCAGTTTTAGGATCCACAAAAATATTAGCTATGTCATGTTTTGTTATATTTAGGTTCATGACTTGATCATAATCAAGCCCATCGTCAAACTGGGCATGCATGGAATCGCACCAAAGAAGTGCAGCACTATGTTTTTGTGTAAGTTTCTCCATGTTTTCAATAATTGAGTTCAATGTTGTAAACATGGGGTGCAATGTGGGGATATTGGCATAGGTGGTTTGAAACCCTCTAAGTTCATTTAGATTATCTCCTATTACATCTTCTAAATGGAGAGGGTTTGTGATAGGTACATCTTCTAGAGGTGGGGGATTGTTGGGAGGTGGTTCTGGATTGTTTGTGGGATCATTAGGAGGGTTTTATAATTCCATGTCTGATAATAATGAAAAAACAAATAGATAATTACAATGAATTTTAAAAGAAAATAAAAAAACTCATTGCTACCCTAATTTTTATACAAAAAACTATAAATTTCTATTTAAAAATAATAAAAACAATTAAAAAAAGAAGTTTTCACATACCTTTGGATTTAAGAAAAATCAGATAGGGGATTTCAAAGCCGATATTCAATAACCCTAGTTGCATTCACATTTTCACAATGAGAAAATGTTGAATGCGGATGGGGTATAGACTAATGTATTTACTAGCAAATATCGGATATCTGATAATATCAGATATCGGATTAGGCATTTTTCTTTGGCTTTTGTCTTGGCTAGGTGTAATGACACCCAGGCCTACTAAAAAGTCAACATATGCATTTGTGCACTTTTGGAAAAGTGAAAATAAGTTTTTTTTCACATTGCCACTTTTGGGCATACCATGATCTTGCACATACCCATAGGAACTAAGTGGGTATTCAGAAACAAAATGAATGAAGAAGGAACTATTGTAAAAAACAAAGAAAGACTCGTATGCAAGGGATATTCACAGCAAGAAGGCATAGATTTTGAAGAAACATTTGCTCCTGTTCCAATAATAGAGGTTGTGAGATTGTTCTTGGCTTATACTGCACATAAGGACTTCATGGTGTATAAAATGGATGTGAAATCTGCATTCTTGAATGGAGATCTTGATGAAGAAGTTTACATAGAACAACCAAATGGATTTCCCCTATCTGAAGATAGAGACATGGTATGCAAGTTAAAAAAAGAACTGTATGGACTAAAGCAAGCTCCAAGGGCTTGGTATGTAAGGTTGGATAAATACTTCAGCTTGGATTCAGAAAAGGTAATGTTGACAGTAATTTGTATTTAAGAACCAGTGAGAGTAGCATCTTGATAATAGAAGTCTTTGTTGATGATATTATCTTTGGAGGCAATGATGATCTATGTAAGAAATTTGCTAAAGAAATGGAAAGTGAATTTGAGATGTCCATGATAGGTGAAGTAAAATTATTTCTTGGGTTGCAAATAACTCAGAATGAGAATGGTATTTTCATTTCTCAAACCAAATATCTCAAAGAACTACTTAAGAAATTTGGAATGGAAGATTATAAACCAGTAGGACCACCAATGGTGACTAGTAACAAGCTGACAACTGATGATGAATCAAAGTGTGTTCTTCAGATTTTGTATAGATCAATGGTTAGAGGACTACAATATCTGACCCACACTAGACTAAATATTGCTAATGCTATTGGAATTATGGCTAGATATCAGGTAGAACCCAAAGAAACACATCCAGCTACTGTGAAAAGGATACTGAGGTATCTAACAGGAACCATAGACTATGGCTTATGGTATGATAGAAATGATAGCTTTGAACTTCATGCTTATATTAATGCTGATTGGGCAAGGAATATTGATGACAGAAAAAGTACTAGTGGTGGTGCATTTTTCCTTGGGAAAAAGTTGGTCTCTTAGCTAAGTAAGAAACAAGATTACATAGAAAAATCTAGTACTGAATTAGAGTATGTTGCTACTGCTATAAATTGTACTTAGATTGTTTGGATGAAGCAAATAATGATAGACATTGGGATAAATTTTGATGAGCCTGTGGTTATCCATTGTGATAACACCGGTACAGTGAATATGTCAAAGAATTTGGTGATGCACTCTAAGACCAAGCATATATCTATCAAGTATCACTTCTTGAGAGACAAGGTGGTAGAAAAGGAAATCAAATTAGAATACATTAGTACAAAGGAACAAATTGTAGACATCTTCACAAAACCACTACCAAAAGTTACCTTTGAATATCTTAGAGGTATGCTAGGGGTTCATGCCCCTCCTAGTCAAACCTAAATGATGCAGAGATGCATCAATCCAAAGGTATTCAAAGCCTTATCATTGTTTGGACTGGATGGAGGGATTTACTCCTTAGGGAAAGTGATTGTAGAAGATATTTTATCTGTGAAGACAGCCAAAGCTTCATGGAACCCTTTTCCATTATTGTCAAAGGGGGGTGTTGCTATGAGAAAATCCCTACTGCATGGGAAGATTGTTTGGTTGCAGGACTTTGGATTGATATAAATTTGGAATAAGATTTTCCCATATGTTGACATCAATGCCAAAGGGGGAGATTTTTGGATATTTCTAATGCATGGAGAGGTGATTGAGACATTTAATATGTTAGTCACTACATTACTGAATGGGCACTCATACTGTTGTCATTTGTGTTTTATCACTGATGTCAACATATGTTTCTGAGAGAAGAACATGTTGATTGTCACAGTGTACAGACAGTGTACAGATGTTTCAGATGCTGCGAAGTTAGATAAGAGCTCAGGTGGAAATTTTGATCTTATATCTGATATCACATCATTCGATGTTTCTTGTTTAGAAATATACAGATAATTTAATGAAGACTGGTCATTGGATTGTGATAGTGAGAATTGACAGAGTTAGTCTCTGGGTTTCTGGTATATCTTTCAAAGGATTTGGATTCAATGTATGTGAGATTGAAGGATGATAGATAGAATACTAAATTTTTTTCATTGGTCAGTGCAAGGTACAGAATGATTGGTGATGTCATCTATGGTGTGTGTTCTGGCAATGGTTTATTTAGAAGTTGACTTAGGAGATGAATCATGTGTTTTGTTTGGCGAGCATAAATTAAGGATTTCAGTCCTTGAATGATGTAATGAAATCATTGTATACTTGTTTAGGATACCATGTGTATCTTAGCAAGGGTTTATGTAATTGTTTGTAATTAGGAAAGCCTTATGGGTTGACTTGATCATGGTAAATTGTAATAAGGTATATATGTAAGGTCTTTTCTTTAGAAAAGGGATGGATGGAATGAATGTAATATAATAAGGTTGTGAAAGTTGTGAGCTTGTGTCTGATGTATGTAGAGTAGAGGTTTACTAGTGGACATCTTTGGAACTGATCAAGCAAAGACAGTTGCTGGCAAATAGTTTAAAAGATTGTGTATTTCTTCATATACACCTGTGTTATGAACTAATGAGTTTTGAAGGTGGATTTTGTTGGAAAAATGGTTAGCACTCCCCTCGATATTTGTGACATGGCTTAACCACCTCCTATGTCTTTTATAAGTCTAGTGGTTATATCAGGCATTAACAGGTCGATCTTTTGGTGAAACAACAACTACTACTTGTAACAAGTGGTATCAAAGCTTGGTCACAAGTTTGAATCCCCTCGGGTAACACCAAGGGGGAGATTGTTGGAAAAATGGTCAGTGCTCCCCTTGGGATTCATGACATGGCTTAACTACCTCTTGTGTCTTCTATAAGTCTAGTGGTTGTATCAGGCATTAACAGGTCGATCTTTTGGTGCAATGACATCTACTACTTGTAATAGATTTAACCTTCTTTAGGCAGTGAGCCCTCCCTTTTGTTCTTGACTCCTAACAGGGTCTATCCTCTAACAAGAACTATGTACTATAATGTTTCAATAAGCTCCTAATAGGGCTATATCTTCTAACAAGGATAACTATACTCTCAATACGTCATTTGTCGATGCTAATTCCCACAAGGTTTTTTACCTTTAATAGGGTTTCCTTGAGACCAAAATATTGTGTTATTGTATTGGCATTCATTATGTTCATTGGATCTGATATTATGGTATTTAAAGTTTAAAGTTTAATAATCTATCATACAACTGATTCACCCACCCCTCTTAGTTGTATTGTGGACTGTTATTCCTAACACCTTCTTCTTTTTCCCCTTGGGTGGGAGTTTCCTTATGCCACCATTTATTATTGGACCCTAATATCCTCTTTCAAAGGCTTCCATATATAAGCATTAAAAATCATCTTTAATGTGTTGTCATATTGCCTTGTAGAATTATATAGGGAGATCATCACTACCTAGACTTTTATAAGAGGCCATATTAAAGAGAGCAGTATCTAGCTCCTCCAAAGTTGGATTTTCATCAAGATATTGACTATAATAAACATCTATTTGGTTGGGAATATGAACTTTGACAATATCTTCAAGATCATCTTAAATATATTGCCATTGACCATCCTTGAAAGGTGTTCACAAAAATGTTTGAAAGTGTTGCATATTTCAGCAAGATCAGTGAGAAGAGAATCATATTCATCTCTTATAGAACCAATTCTTTCTTTTTTGTGTTTACAATTGAGATAATTAAAAAAATATCTCATGTTTATTTCCTTCTTTTATCAAATGTAGTTTGGATTTAATTTTAGCCCCTTGATCTTTATAGCTGGCAATTTTGTGCAGTTAGTTTTTAGTAGAATCAATGGTGGCTTAAAGATTAATATCACTAGGTTCAACATTGAGAATTTTTCTAGCATGCACAAGTCTCCCTTGAAGAGATATTTTCTTAAATTTATGTTTCTGGGCCATTTTTTCCAAAAAGAACAAAGAAAATTAGTGCATTGTGAAATGGAAACACACCACCAATCTATCCAAGAATCTCCTTCAATGGGCTTATGTAGAGCATTTCAAATCCCATCAAGGGAAGCTAAAGCAAGTAGGGATATTTAGGTGACAAATTTTTATCTTGGAAGGAAAAGAATTATCCATGGTAGAATTTTGAGAAAAACTTATGCCACACACAAAGGGGAAATGATTCGAAAGGGTATAAGAGTGATCCACCTAAACACACAACCCCGATTGATCATAAACCAATGAGAGGTCCTAGAGGAAACATAAAATCTATCTGGCCTACTTAGTTTTCTATTAGCATCCATTCAAAAATTGGACCAAGTATACCATTTTTCAAAGTGTCTAGCAAATTTATCATGAATGAGATCAATCTCACCCAAGGAGTTACAATTGAACAACCAATTGTCATATTCATCCCTACTAAAATTTAAATGTTTATTTCAACTACGATCTTGAGGTTTGTCTACCATGCTAAAGTGATATCCTAATATTCAATTAGCATTAGGGAAGTGGCTAATTGACCCCAAAGAAAAAATTGCTCTTTACATAGATTGGAAGCATAGATGGAGAAAAATCTAATAAGTAGTCTCTTAATGAGAGTAAGAAACCAGACACCAATTGTGAGAGGGATCTTCACTTTTATCATTGATACATTGTGAAACCAAATTTTTTCATCCCAATAATAGCACCACCTTTGTACCATCCAAATTAGAATTATGCAAAAGGGTGATATTTTTCTAGACATTACATAAAGAAGCTTTAAGTTCAATTTCATTTATTTTGACTTCTTGGAGAAATAAAATATTATGTTCCCATGTAGTAACCACATCTTTTAATTTATATTGTGGTGAGGGAGAGAACTCTCTTTGACATTTCAAGAAAGTAATTTAAGCTTCATGAGGTGGGTTAGAAGACTCATCAGAATGAGCCAACACACTAAAACTATTATCAAGAATAAGTTCTTATTAAGTGGTAGAGGAGAATAATGATATGAGGGGGAAGAGGATGGTTTGGGAGAAAGTAAAGAAGAGGAAGAAGAGGTATGAAGGGGTGAAAGATAAGTGATAGGGTTATGTGATGTATTCAAGACTGGACATGTCTCCAAAGGAGATCTCCAATCTTGTAGCAAGAGTCAACATAATGAAAAATATAGATTCACAACAAAGAAGTGACCAAACAATAACAACTTCCTTATCTAGTAATATTCAATACATAAAATTTCATGTAACATGTCAGGTTGTAAGGCCTGAATGTAGTTACAACCAATAAAAAGAAATCAATCTTAGAACCTCGTTATGATCTGTCCCAACTACTCTCTTCCCAACTCCTTTTTGCACTCCACTACCTAAAAAAGAACTACTCCCTAGCTTAAATACAATATCGCCAACCTCAAGTCAAATTATCTAATCATAATCTCCAAGATAAAGAAAAAATTTACAAACATATAGATCAGGACCAAAATCCATAACAAAAATGCACAAATAAGCATATCATGACACACAATCATACAAGGAATTTGACCATGAACATAAGAACACCGAACAATGTACCATGAGAAACCCCAACTCTAGAATCTTCACCATATGCCAAATCTCACCACACTGGTTGTTAGGATAGGAACCCAATATAGGACCAGACCCAAATGGAAAACACCAACCACCACAATAAGAACATAAGGATGCATGATCCAACCACCAAGTTGGCCACACACATATATCCACCTTGAGATCAATGCCATTAATCTCCATCAATCATAAATGTCCACCACAATCCTCAACAATCAACTGATGAACACAAATGAACCCTACCTATGTCTTGTAGGGTTTCATTTGGTCCTTTCATCTTTTCAATCTTTTGTTACTTTTGCAAAGTCAAGATCCAAGATCCAACTTCATAAGGTTATACTCATAGGTTTATATTTTCCAAGATTTTTCATCTCAAGAAATCCAAAATCCCAAGTCCTAAATTACATCCAAAGTCCTAAGACAAGTTGCATAAACCTTAGTTTTTCATATCATATCCTAAAATTAAAAAAAAATACAAAAAACCATAATTGCATAAAGCCCCATCTTGCATATTACATTGTAGAATCCGAAGTTCAATTTCTAGGTTCCAAAAGTGCATAAACCCTAGTTTGCATATCATACCCTAGAACCAAAGTCCTAAGTCAAGTTTTGCATATCATATCCTAAAATTTACAAAAAACCAAAAAAATATTGCATTTTCATATTCCATAAATGCTTGAATATTCAAAATTTCATTGCCATTTCCCTAAATTTCCAAAAATAAAAACAATCTTGCATTTTCATATCCCAAAATTTCTTACATATTCAAAATTGCATTGTCATTTTACCTAAATTTCCAAAAATAAAAACAATCTTGCATTTTCATATCCCAAAATTTCTTACATATTCAAAATTGCATTGTCATTTTACCTAAATTTCCAAAAATCCAAAAAAAAGTTTTACATTTTCATATCTCCTAAGTTTCATTTTTCATATAGTCATCATGCCAATTGTGACAAGACAACAAGGTTCCTATGAACCCATGAACATTTCAAGTGAAGAACCAAATTTTGATCCAAGACAAAGCACACATTTGCAAACACAAGGTTATGACACAAGACCCATATTCCCTTCAATACAAGATAACACAAGCACAATGAACCCTTCAAGACAAGGGATCCAAACATATTATGACCCAAAACCTATGAAATCATCCCAAGAACTTCTTAATGCAAGATAAATGGAAGATTCTAACCCAAAACTAGCATACCTTTCAAAATTTCAACCATAGCATGGCATAATTCAATGGGGACCTCCACCTAATTGTAAACCAATTTTCATCCCAATGTAACTAAATGTCCCTCAAACAATTTCACAACCTCTTGTGCTGGTCATGCAAACAATCCAATCAATTCCAAGGTTTTCCCAAACAAGCACAAGTTCAAGTTTGTCCTCTTTTGAACACCAATCAAACATGATTAATAAGAAACCTATTATCACATCCAAATTTTTAAGTAAGTTTCTTAAAACATTATATAAAGAGGATGAAACAAATAATTCACCCACATCTAGAAATGCCCCATCCCAAGTAAATCACATGGATGACATACCTATTTCCTCTCAAGCAATTGACCTTCAAGACACATCCATGTCCCCTTCCACCCCTTTATCTCCTAAAATTCCACAAGAGAAATTTCCTCCATCTCCAACCAATAACATACCTAATGATGCAACCTTCCAAGGACTATCCATAGAACAATTTCATGCTAGTACCATTCATTATGTAAATCCCTCTAATATGTCCCAAATTCTATATCCAATTCCATCATGTTCCCCATCTCCAATAAATTCTATTCCAAAGAGTCCCATGCAAATTCTATCATCCCCATGTCAAATATTGATCCCTTTCCAAAGTCTCCCATACATATCCAAATTCAAACCCCATGTCAAGAGGATGATCCAAAACAAAAGGATATCAGTCCTAAAATAAATCAAGATCAAGATCCAAAAAATGACCAAGCCTATCCAATCTTTTACCAAGATTCCACTTCCCTTGAACTTCATGATGATCCTATTATCCCTATACTTCCTATCCAAGATGACTCCCTTCCATGTCAAGAGAAAAATGTCCTTCCAATTCCCATTGATATTCCCCTCCCTAAGCAAGATCATGACCCCCCTTCCAATTTTCCTAATAATTCCATTCAAAACCAAGAGAAAGACACCTTTAGTATGGAACCTCATGATCCTATTCTAAGTCAAGATCAAAGGACCCCTTCACCTTCATTCCCTCCACAAGATCCCATCATCCCTTTGGATCCTCCACAAGATCCCATCATCCATTTGGATCCTCCACAAGATCCATCCATTCCTTCATGTCTTTTCCCTTATCTTCCATATCCTTTGCAAGATTCTATCCTTCTAGATGATCCTAGGATTATTCCACCACAAGATCCCTATATTCCTCCTGATCCCCCTAATGATGAAAACACATTTATGCAAGATTTTCATGAACCTCATACACTTCAAATGGGTTCCCCTAGTTCTATCAAGTCTAGCTTGTCTCGTGATCCAACCAGTCCTTCAATACCACACATACCTCAAAATAAACTTGTGTCTTATAGAAAGAATCCTACTATTCAAAAGAAATGTCAAGTTAAATGGGTAAGAATTCAAGAAGAAAGTATATCAAAACCATTAGAAGTCGTAGAAAATTCTAAAGGTCCTAACCTTAGTCCCAAAGCTCACTCTCAAGGTACTGGTATCCTTTCAAAACCTAAATCTAAATGTATACCTCCTGTGTCACCCCTTCCATCCATTTTAGGTTTATATATTCCTATATCCACTAGTTCACAATTCACTTACCCTTTCCCATATGCAAGTCAAGAAATGCACACATCTTCAAGAACCTTCCATCCATCCAAAAAGAATCCATACAATTCTTCTCCATCCATGAATACCCTTCATTTTCCAAGAAATTTGGATGTGAATCATAAAGTCCATAATTCAATAAATCCACATGCATTTAAGGATCAACATGTCCAGTATAATCGACATGTGAAATCAAAGAAAAATATTATCCAAAAAGAAAAAGAAATATCAAAAAGGCCATAAAGGCCCATTAAAGAGAAAGAAAAGTCAAAATCAATATGGGTTCCTATGTCCATTGTACTAGCAATGCAATCAAAGGACCCTCAAAAGAATGGAAAATAAAAATGCATGTGGATTCCCAAGAAGCTTCTTGAAGCAAAAAGTCCTAATGAAAAATCAAAGGTGGCATCCAAAGTTGCTATCCCTCCATCTAAAAGCCTTCCATCTTCCAAATCTATTTTTGGTCCTTTTGTCCCAAAATCCATATCCATTCCTCCATCAAATCCAAAATCACCTTTTCCTCCATCACTCCATCACCCCTCAACGTGTGTCCAATGATGTTCTTGCATCCATTTCCATCCACTCAAATTCAAGCCTTCTTCCACTCCTCTATTATCCAACACCTTTTTTCTAGCCTTTCATTCAGCCTATCAAATCATTTACATAATCATTGTGATTACCCTACCGACATGTTTGAGCATATTCTCATAGTCATGGTTCATCATTGCATACCTTTCAAGAGAATTATCCAAAGAACAAGGTGCTTGAGTCCTTTATACATGTCATGTCATGCATCCATTTTCATCTTCCAAAAATGTTAAAAATACAAAAAACAATACAAAAAGTTTTTAAAAAATACAAAAAGAAGTTAAAAAAAAAGGAAAGAAAAAGTTGCCTTGATGAATACTTGGCAAACAAACATCTTGGTAACATAGAAAAAAAGAATAAAGAGAAATAGTTTTGTCCAAAAGTGAAAACCTGGCAAACAGGCGCTTTGGGCAAGTACCATGATGAAAACATGGCAAACAGGCATCATGTGTAGTTTCTGAACTTCTTGCATTACATACTTGGGGGTAGAATTTTGTTGATATTATCATATCCTATTATACCCCTATCATTTCCTACATTATCCATATCACCTCCTCTATTATCCTATTGCCTTTCATATCCCTTATCCTTTCAGCTCCCATATTTCCCTTTTCCCAACTTTGATCTTGACAAGGTTACAGATTCTCCCAAAAGCATTATACGTCATACTACCTATCCTATCGCATCCTTTTGGTCCATACTATCTATCCTATGAAAACCTCCCAACCCTTCAGTCCCTATCCCCCTTTGTCCACTATTTGATCTTGCTTGTCTTGTCATTGTCCTATCATTATCCTATCCCAATTCCTATCTTCCTCTTGATTGAAATAAGAACATAAAAATGTAAAACATATTTCAAAAACTTCTTGACATGACCAGTCTTATGCATCACATGCCATTCAGTGCCAAGAGTCCCAATATCCTATCATTGTGATATCCAATCCCTAAGCTTGGCAGACACATGTTATCCCATTCTGTGGATAGCCCTTGGCAGCCCAAACAAAGCTTTAGTGACATACTCAACAACCCTTTGGCCTTCATTCACATACTTGTCCACCCATCAATCCATAATGTCCCCTTCTTGCTAGACACTAGGGGCAATTCTTTCTTGTAAAAATTCAAATATGATCTTGGAAAAACCCTAAAAATTCAAATATGATCCTGAAAAAATCCTAAAAATTCAAATATGATCTTGAAAAAACCCTAAAACTTCAAATATCATCCTGAAAAAATCCTAAAAATTCAAATAGAAACCTAAAATAAACTCAATCAAAACACAAAAATGTCATGAAAAAAATCAGTAAATATCATATAATGTCCTGAAAAAATCAGTAAAAACCAAATATGATCCTGCAAAAAAACTAGTAAAAAGCATAAAATGTCCTGAAGAAAATCCTAGAAATGGTAAAATGTCCTGAAAAAAGCACAAAAAATCAAATATTTTCAAAATCATAAAAAATAAAATCCTTTAAAATTATGCAATAAATTTGTACATAATCATTTCTATGCTTTCAATAAACTATCCTTTGTGAAAAGACAAACATTTCAACATACACAATCTGAAGATGTTTAAACATTGCGCTTAATGAAATCATGTATTAACAGACAAACTATCCAATCTAATCATCAATCAATTAGATAAAATGTGTCCTATCAATCAATCAACATCAATTTTTCCTTTATGAAGCCTATCACTTGTCTTATACAAGGTGTGGTATACTTGAAACTAGACGGTATCTGCCTTAGATAGGGTACTTCATTTCTGAAACTAGACACTATCATTATCAAACAAAAAAAACTATCAATTTTGACAACTAGATTACATTGTTTGTTGGCTTGCTTGGTTTAGTGAGTCTTATCTTTTATTGATTTATCTCTTTTTATTTTGTCTTATGCTTGTTGGATGATCTCATGAGATTCTGGAGCATTTTATTAATATGTGTCAGGAATGACAAGATCATTTTCTGTCTGCGATGTGTCTTTTTTATGCAAATGGATTGCATTATCATCATGGCTTTAAGTTCCATGGTGCAGTGCATCCAATTTTTCCATATTAAATAAAGCTCTCATAACATAAAATGCACTTATGAAGGCAATTTTCATCATTGTTAACTATTCTTCATCTAATTTTAGCCTTTTACTAATATTCCTTCCATCAGTCCTACATCATCATTATCTTTTCAAAAAATTGTCCTCGAATCAATTTCCACCCAATTTTTTGAGGGGGCATCCTACCTCCATTCTATCAATCCACTAGGGCATGATCCATTATTTTTTTTCTTTGAACCAACTCTCACAATCACATTTCTTCAAAGAGGGGAAAAATGTAGACACTTAAAAATGATTCACACCTATGTGTCCCCTTTTAACATGTCTTTTATCATGTGTCATTCCTCATCTGATCATTTACTAACATTTCCCTCGTTTTCATATCATAACCTCAATCTCTTTGGCCAAATCAACCAATCCTAACTGAACTCCTAATCATTCCTAATCATTCCTAACCTTTCCTAAACCAATCCTAATCAATCCTATTCTTTCCTAGATCATTCGTAATCCTCCCAAATCTTTCCTAAACTGAAACTAAATGTTTCTAAATGTCCCTAAACTGATCCTAATTAATCCTAAATCATGTCAAATTAGTTCAAATCAATCCCAATTAGTCCTAATCAGTTCAAGACCATTTCAATCACATTAAATTGAATGCAATCCCAAATCAATCCATGGCATTGTCAAAGTTCATTGATGCCTCATCATCGTCAATCAACCTCCAAGTGCATTGTCAAAGTTCATCAATGCCTTGTTGTCATCAATCCAATCCCTAGCGCATTGTCAAAGTTCGTCGATGCCTCATTATCCAATCCGAGTCAATTCAAAATAGAATTTTCCAAGATCATTGATGCTATTTCATCATCATCACTCCAACCCAATAGCATTGTCAAAATTCATTAATGCTATCCTGTCATGTCATCTTCAATCGCACACATTGTCAAAGTTCATCAATGTTGTGTTGATCTCTAATCATTTTTTAATCATCAAGATCGGTTCAATCGCTAATCAAATCATTGAAGAGAAATTCCCTTTTTTTATCATACATCATCAATTTGGCTGATCATTTTACTAATTTGTCCCCTTGGGATAGATAACCCATAGTTTATCCCTTTTGTATTAATCTATTTATTAGATTAATTTGCCTATCCTATGTCTCCTACAATTAATTCATTTCATCTTAATTAATTGTTCCCTTTTCCTTGGAATTTAGAATTTTTAATTCCTATTCCTAATTTTTCCTTTTGGTGGGAATTAATGAGTTTTTAAATTCAAAAATTCCTTCCCTCTAATTGTGCTTCCAATCCCTATAATTATGCTTCATAATTTCTTACATCATTCCCTATCCCTTTTTCCGCTAATTTGGCCTCTAAATTGCCTACTAATTAGCCTCACCACTTTGTCCTTGATTTGTACATTGAATTATGCACTCCAAATTGTGCATCCAATTTGTCATAATTATGACAATCTTCCAATTTGTACTCTCATTTCCAAATCTGCATTTTGGTCTCCAATTCCTATAAATTGAGATCAAGTTTCTCAATTCGAACTAACCATTTTCTTTTGAATCTTCTCATCATCATTATAGTCATATTATCAACGATATCTTTCTTTCATTTTGTCAACATGGGATCTACATCCACTCTTTTGGAGAAGCAAGAAAGGGCACAATTGTCAAATTGAGGGAGTTTTGATAATAGTTTACATTTCTTTGTCTCAATTTCTTTTGTGTTTGGATAGATTGATTATGCATACTTTAGAGTTTGATGGCTCCTCTTGTGTGCATATTTTCATCATTTTCCTATCCTACAAAAACACATAACATTTTATATCTCACAATCCATGCCACCTAAAGAGGTGTAGTATAGACATAGCCTCCATGAACACAAAAGAACAAACCCTTTTCATTACACACATGAAAGACCTCCATAGATCTACTGTACATAAAATCTCTGAAAATTACCCAAAAAAAGGAACTCCATTGTCCCAGAAGAAAATTCCTCCAAGAAGATGAAAGATTGCCAGGAACCCAAGATGCCCTTGCAGTAAACACCTGAGGTAAATGGAAAAGTGTTCCTCACACTTTGATACCACAAGGAAAACCTAAACACAACCTCATATTGACCATCAGTTTTCCAATCCTCAAAGGTAAAAAGATGAAATGGTACAAAAACAACCTATGCTTCCTCAAATCAAACTTCTAAACCCTGTGCACTTCAACACACAAACTAGAAAACTCATTGACAAGGCCAAACCAACAATCAACAAAGAAATGCTTCAGATCTATACTCTTCTTCTCAAAATCTCTACACAACTTCTGCAAATCAGTTTTGTCTTCAACACACATCTTATTACTCTTAGCCACCAGATCATCAAAAAGAAGAAACTCAAGAATTCTGCCACCTCTATCCTTTATCCACACACCTTCAATCAACAACACCAACTCTGCCAACCCAATATTTATCTACACTTTCAGATTATCCATCCTCAAGTCCATGTACCAATCCCTTCCAAAGGAACTCTACTCTATCTTCGAAACCTTCTCTACAAAAATAATCTCACAACTAATCTCATCAGCATCAACAAGGTAACTCAAACCCCTACCTTCACATCCAAATTGTAATCTCTACAATAAGTTAGCATAAAGATGAAACACTTTAGTCAGCAACCCTTCACTCACAACAAGTTCACATTGCTCAACAACTGTATCATCAACAACATAGGAAGTTCATCCAAAGGAACCTCATAGTCAACAACATCCACAACAATAAGGAACTCGCCAACTTATTCATCAGATCCAGTCAACTGACTAAGGAATTCATCAATAAACCCTTCTTCATCCACAATCATCTCTGGAGAAAGAACACTTACCAGTGTACTTTTCTCAATAGGCTCCTCCTCTAAACTAGCAAGATCCACTAAGACTTCCTTCCTCTACAATATTCTCATCAGTTGTATCTCTTATGCCTTCATCAACATCAAGTTCAAAAAAGCACTCCAAAAAATCCTCTTTTGACAAGAAAATCTTCTTTGTAATTCCATCTCTATTTCCTCCACTTGTCTCTTTAACTAAGTCATACCAAATCTTATCTCTTCCTGCTTCCTCTCATTGAATTTTTCCATCCTAGGAATTCAAAGAATCCACCCAATGACAAAGGTCATCTTCTTCTCCACCACATGCTTAGTTCTCTTCATTAGTGTATCCTCTCTCCTTAGGTACAAATGTCTCACTTCGACGATCAGATTGCAATATTCCAAGTGCCTCTCCATCAACGATCTATTGACAACCTTCACAATCTACCTCCAATCAATGATCTATTCACGAATAAGATACATAAAGAACATAATTTATTCCAAGGTTTAAAACCATCAGAATAAATAGTTCCTCTTCTGAGCCATCTCACACAAACCCATAGCAAGTGTAGGTCAGATCCACTTCTTTCCACCCTACAATAATCCCTTCATAGATTTTCAAGCTCGGGAGAAAACATCTATCACTCCAAGATCCATAACCCACTCATATCATCGCAAAGACAATCTTCAAGTAAAAAATCTCTTCTGACCACCTTGTGCAAGCCCTTCACTGATGCAAGTTAGATCTACACTCTACCACCTCACAAACAACACCCCAAAAACTTCACAAGTTCAGACACAAGCATTCACACCACTGCAAGATCAAAACATGATCTGATACCATTTGGTATAATCAAGACTAGAGAAGTCTCCAAAGGAGATGTCCAATCTTGTAGCAAGATTCAACACAACAGAAAATAGAAACACACAACAAAGATGTGACCAAACAATAAAAATTCCTTATCCAATAACATCCAATACATCAAATTTCATGTAACATGTCGAGTTGTAAGTCCTTCCCGATTAAAACCAATACAAATAAATCAATCTTAGATCCTCATTCTGATCTGTCCTAGGTGTACTCTTTTCCCATCTTCTACTTGCTCCACTACTTAAACAAGAACTACTCCCTAACTTAAATATAATATTGCCAGCCACAAGTCATCTTATCTGATCACAATCTCCACTTAGATAAAGAAAATAACTTATAAACATATAGGTTAGAACCCAAATTCATAAGAACAATCCAAAAATAAGTATATCATGATGTTGAATCATATAAGGAAGTAGGACATGAACATAAGAACATTTAACAATGTACCGTGAGAAATTATAACTCTTGAATTTTTACCACACTGCAAATCTGCCAACCCAGATTGTTAGAATGAGAACCCAATATAGGGTCAAACCCAAATGGAAAACACCAATCACCACTAAGAACATAAGGATGTGTGATCCAACCACCAAGTTAGCCACACACAAAGATCCACCTCAAGATCTATGTCATTCAACTCCATCAATCAAAAACCTCCACAGTAATCCTCAATAATCAACCGGTGAACAAAACTAAACTATTAACATGAAGAACACAACTAGCCAGAAAAAAATATGTTAGATCTCACAATCCATGCCACCTAAAGAGGTGCAATAAAAAATATAGCCTCCTCGAACACCAAGGAACAAACCTTTTTTATCGCACGCACCAAAGACCTCCATAGATCTACTACACACATAATCTTTGAAAAATGTCCAAAACAAGGAACTCCATCAGCCCACAAGGAAATTCCTCCAAGAATATGAAATATTGCTAGGAACCCAAGATGCCCCTTCATTATTACGGGAAGAGACGGGAGGTTCTTTCCTCTTCCTCACAATTATCCAACCATTTGTCATGACAATATCCTGCACAAGGGGGTTGAATCACCAAATACATTAGAATGAGTAGAGGGATTAGGGGAAGATGAGGGGGAATTTAAGTAGTAGGTGGATCATGATGGGGGGGATTGAATTTCTTTATGATAAATTTTGAGGTCTTTGAACCATTTTTCTTCTTTTGATATAAAATTCATGGACTAGGTGGCTTCCTTTTTGCAATAGACACATGCATTTGGTTTATTCAAGTAAACTATTGGTTGGTCTAGTTCAAACCTTGGATTGATAAAGCTTGAAGCTTTTAGGTAAGGGATTATGAAGATTTACTTTCACCTAGGCTCTTGGATGAACCCATAAACTTGAGAACTTATCAGGGTTATATTTACACCAAATAACTCTACCTAGAATTGAGCTAGAATTTCTTTTTAAAAAGATGAAAATGCTATATTAAGGAAAGGAAATCCAACCCATGTGGGGTAATGAGAATGGGAAGGTCCCTTGAGATGAAAATTAAAAGTTCAAGCTTGCAGGTAACAAATTTTTCCATAGATGACCCATCTGTCGTGTTGTCAAATGACTTGAGCATGACCATCTGATTTAAACATACATGAAATGTAACATTTTCCAAGGCCTCTTAAAGCATCTATCTCCCACCCTTGATTCTTCCAATTAAAACCAACCCATTTGTAAAAAAATTCCTTAGAGGTGATGCCCTTAATGCGAAATAATTTTATAGTCCTACTTTAGCACTACTAAATAACTTCTAGAATATTATCAAGAAGATATATATCTAAACTTTACTAGGTTTGATGTCATAATGTTTCTTTGAAACTTCCATTTCTTTGTCTATTTTTCCCTTGTCTATCCCATTTTTAGGTCGATTCATTCCTTCTCTTTTCTTAATATTAATTTTTTTCTACTATGCCTTCTTCAAAATCTTCAATATTATTGCCCCTTGTCAACTTGACTTCTATTTTGAGGCACATTGGAGCCTCCACTGTAATGCTAGGACTATTTCTCTACTAGGGTTTTGTCACTTTTTTTTTCCTATAAAACTCTTTTGTTTCCTACATTGGTCCATAATAATGTGTGACTACACACACACACACACACACACCTTTTTGTTGCCTAGATGTAGAAATAAACTATATGATCTATCATCATATCTAAGATAACTAGAAAAGAGAATTGACAACTATATTTTTCCAACTATTTTACTCCTTGTTTCAATTTGACAACCACATTGTTCCATGAAGGTGTGCAATCATATGCTTTTTTATTCTCCTTCTACCCTACTCTTTTGTTAAGGGAAAGGCACCAATTACCTCTTGGGATCCAATAACCGCTCACTTATTGTCGTAGTGATCCCCCAAAAATTGTTCACTTAATTATCTCATATCTACTAATAGTCGATCAATTATGTACTAGTAGTTGATCATTTTTAACTTTTCTAATCATTGATTAGCCCGTTTGTGCACCACTACTAGGACATTTGTCCACATGTATTGTTGATTTTGTATGGATGGTTATTGAACCATCTCTAAGAAGATATTGAACAACACTTTGAAATGACCACTTTTTGATCTTTTCACACATAACAACTCTTATAGCATGTATCATTAATACCCTTAGCTTTAAGTAGTTAAGTTACATATAGAAACAACCATGAAAAAATTGTCTAAATGTAATATACCTTGTAGAATATATAAATGAACAAAACTAGCTATAATGACCACTCATGCCTTTCCATAGCTCACATTGTTAATTTTTGTTCATTGGTTTTTCATCTAGAAAATTTATTTTGTGTACATTTTTTGAGTGTAATTGAATTTTCAAAGTAAAAATTCTTGTCAAATTTTATCTAATAATGGAGATGAAAATGGGCACTGGCTATGCAGTCAAAAAAATCCCTTCCATGCCATGCCCTCCACCCCATCGTCCGCCCATAGCTTCGTACTGTTCTCAGAAGAACACACGATAGCCCATTGTTAGTTTTTCAGCACATACATTAACATGTAGTAGACATGAGAAGACATCAGGGTTAGATCGAAGAAAAATGACGGCTGTATTGTTTTCGGAATGAAGATGCATCAAATTAAATGATAAAATGCTGCTCCAAAAAATACATTTAAAATCTCTGTTCTTAATGCTTTTTTTCATCCCATAAATAATGAAATGACTTATTATAATATCTAAAATATATTGAATGCGTAAAAATACTCTTTCCAATAAACTGAATATATTTGATTAATTTTTAAATTTGTTATCTTTCTAAATAATTTTAAAATAATATTAGATAGGTAAAAATATTATTTCATCTAAATGATTTTTAATTTTTATAATGTTACCTTTATAGATAATTTTAATATTTTATATTTTATTTATGAGGAACATCAAAATTTATATATAATATATTATAATTTTTATGTTTGTATTTTAAATTTTTAAACATATTTTAATAATTTCTAATTGTATTATTAAAAAATATATTTTTAATTTTAAAAAATATGATTATTATATAGTAAATTTAATTGATAAATTTAGTTAAATATATATAGTAAATTTAGTTATATTCATTTTTTAACAAATAGATTCCTTTGAAGAAACTAAGTAACTTTTTTCTCTTCATCAAAATAAAATTTGAAGATAAAAGGCAATGTCTATATATAACAAGTTCCACGTACTGACCTGTACTTTCCTTAGCTATGTAATTAATTGTAGTTTAATTCAATTAGAGATAAGATTATAGTTAAATAAGAAATATAATTAATTTTGATTTTGATTTATATGTAAAGTAATTTCTTTTCACCTTTTTAACTTTCTCATAATTGTATTTTTAATCTCAATGTCTATCTAATTTAAATTTTAATAAATTTGTTAAAATTATAAATATATTTTAATTAGTTATAAAAATATATAATTTAGATTGATAGCCATAAAAAATAGAATGGCATATATTAATTTGCATCAACTAATTAAAATTTCTTATAAGTATTGTAAACCTTTCTTGAATATTACAATATGATGCATTAACGAATATATATTTGCTTTAATTTAAAATATATATATCATAAATGAATGAATTCATAAATATGTTATTATTAAATAAATAATGTAATTGACAAAATTCCATACATTTGATATTAAAATGTAAAAATAAAATAATAATAATAATATATAATTTGATATTAACTATTATTTATAATGATAACAAATTATAATAATAAAATTTATAATTAATTTATAAAAATTAAAATTAAAATAAATTACAATACAATATAATAGTATGTGGAATATTTGCTGAAAATAAGTGGCCAAAAGTATGTAATATGACTTAAAAAGTGGAGAAAAAATTGTTCATATTTTGCATTCATTCCTAAAAATCTGTGTATAACACCTCAAATCTATTAACCAATCATAATGAGGAATAATATTTTTTAGAATTTAAAAACATAAATAATATACAAGTAGACTTTAAACTAATAAAATAAATTTGAAAAATAAAAAAACAACTTATTTATAATTGGTTCAAAAAACTTTTTTTAATAACTTGTTAACTAGTAGAATCCAAAATTCATTACAATAGTACAATGCCTTGTAGGCAAGTACTAATAAGAATGTAATTTATGTTCATTATAAGTAAAGTAAAAATATAATACATTATGGGTATTGCCTATGATGTTTTCAAATATGTGAACATTTTTACTCAACATTTCATATCACTCATAGTGACAATTAACTTTGCCAAATGTTTTTGCTCAACATTTCAAATCACTCGACATAATGATTCATCATAATGACAAAAGATTATGTCAGAACTAAATAAATTCATGCACAAAGTTCTAATGTAATAACTAAAGGGAACTTGCAAAGACACAAAATAAGATAAAAAATTGTTATGATCTTTTTGTATTATATATAAGAGGATCAAAAAGATACAAAGTCAGATCACTTCAATGGAGAATACAAAAGAGGAGGTCTGGCCTCACCAAAAAGAGACTACATCAGAATGTACAATCTAATAAATTCAGAGTTCATAGGGAGAAAGCGAAACTAAAAAACATTAGTGCAAGATATTATCATGGGTGTCAACCCAAGCAGTCCACCCCATAGATCCCTCCATCCACACAATATTCTTCTGCTCCTGGATTTGGGATAGCATGAAAATCTAGTCCTTTTTGGACTTGTTGTTCTTTTTAATCTCCTGGTTGAGTTTCTTGCAAGCCCTTTCGAACATTTGAAGATCATCTAGGTTCCTTCTCCACTCATTACCATGCTTTAACTCATAAACAAAGAAAGTGGCGTAGCCATCTTTCTGGAATCTCCTAAGCTTATCCTTAACCATCATCATAGCAGTGTGAACCTGCAAAAAGATTTTTAAATGAGTGAGTTTCTGGAAAGACTTAGTAAGAACTCTGGGGTTGTTCTGATATCTTCCCTCGTTCCTACATTTCCAAATCTGTCAAAGAATATTAGAAGAGAGAATATTCCAAAAGAGGTTACAATCATTTTTAATACCATTAATGTTCCTAGTGATAATTTTAAGAATATTCAATTGCATTGGGTAAGTGATACCAAACATACTCCAAATTTCTTTAGCAAAAATTCAATAAAAAAGAATGTGTCTACCAAATTCTAGAAGTCTGTAGGGGCTACAAAAGTCATTCATGGAAGTATCCTTTATAACAGGAAGTTTGTCAAGAATAGCCAACCATTTAAAACATTTAATTTTTGGTTCAATAATACCTTTCCATAGAATATCAAAAAATTTCTTCCAACAGCCATTATCAAGGGTGGAATACCAAACAGAATTAACATGATTAATGATGGTCTCATTGTATCCAATAATATTGTATATATTTTTAGCCTTGATTTTGGATATAAGGACTCCATTAGGCCATTTACAATTCAAGTATCTATGAGAGTCCACATGACAGGTAGAAGGTAGATCCTTAGCAGCTTTAAGAATCATATTATAAATCTTCTTCTGAGAGATCGGGATATCAAATCTTCTTCTAAGATCCTCCCAACTAATAAACTTGTCCTGATTGAAGAGATCAACCAATTGAGATATGCCCATGTTAGACTAGTGTTGAGTAGAGCAACCTTGCGAGAGGGCAAGGGGTTTGCCAGACAAATGTAAATTCCACTAGATGGATCTTTCTCCATAAAGATGCTTATCATCATGGAAATTCTTATTGGTAATATGCTTCTTGACATGGTCCCAAGATTTCCATATGGATCTAAAAACAACAGAACCTTGAACCACAATAGGAAAGTCCCCAAAGACCAAGTCACTAAAAGGAAGATTCTTCCATGTTTTAGCATTTCTTGGGAAGCCCCTTTCGATGTTATGTCTAACAAGGATCTTCCATGGGTCGTTACCATCCATAGAGAGAAAGATCCATTTGGTGGCAAGGGCAGTCCCTTGCAGTTTAAGATCCTTCAATCCCAAGCCACCAAGAAGTTTGTCAGTTTGACACCAATCCCATTTAACAGCATGCATCTTTTTGTTTCCTTTACCATCAGACCAGAGAAAATTTCTAACAGCTTTTTGAATTTCCAAAATTTCAAAGTTACTAAACATCGAGGAAGAAGAATAATATATGTTATAGGAGGAAAGAATTTTTTGACATACTTGAACCCTTTCGGCTAGAGACAAGGATCTATTATGCCATTTATCCAGCTTCTTGGTAATCTTGTCCTCAACCCAGCACCACATATCCTTAAGGGAGGGTTCAACAGAAAAAGGGATGCCAAGATATCTAACAATCTTATGAGGGCCACCCCATTGAAAATTGAAATGTTTAAACCACTTAGTGGGCTGATCCTCCCTACCAAGACAAATAGATTTGGTTGGAGATAACCGAGCATCAAAGATAGTGCAAAAGACTTTAAGCTTGGTTTGTAAGGCCTCAAAATTATCAACATTGGCTTCAAAGAAAATAACAGTATCATTAGCAAACTGACAGTTGATAAGCTCATCATTATTAGGGAGAGAAATACCTTTAACAACAAGGGACAAAGAGTTATCCCTAAGGATGTAGTTAAGGGCTTCCGAGGCTATGACAAAAAGGGCAGGCGCCAAAGGATAATCTTGTCTGATGGATCTACCATAGGGGAAGGGGTTAGAGAGGGAGCCATTAACATCAACCTGGACAAGGGCATCATTAAGAAACATATGAACTATATTGCAAAAGATGCTAGGGAAACCAAAAGCCTCAAGCATCATGGAGATAAAGCTCCATTCCACCCTATCATACACTTTTTCAAAATCCAAGAGGAACATGGCAGAATTCTATTGAGAGTGATTAGCCCAATTCATGGCTTCCTAAATGGTGATTAGATTCTCGAGAATATATCTACCCATGATGAATCTAGTCTGGGTGGCACAAATAAACTTAGGCAAGATATCAACAAGCCTCAAAGAAAGAATCTTGGCAAGAAGTTTGTAAGAAACATTGAGGAGAGTGATAGGTCTTCAATTTTTAATGAGCGCTTTGTCCCCATCCTTGGGAATAATTTTAATGATGCCTCTATTAATAGTAGGCCCAAGTGAGCCATTGGTAAGCACTTTGGCGTAGATGTCTTGTAGATCTTTGCATATCCAACCAATGTTAGCTTTGTAGAATTCCATAGGAAGGCCATCAGGCCTAGGGGCCTTATCATTGTAAAGAGAGTTAAAGGCATTTTCAATCTCTTCCAAAGAGATATCCATAGACAATCTATCAGCATCAGTACTTGATAGCTTTTTGGGAATAAGAGGGTTGCATTTAATTCTAAGGGCAGCAACCTCCTCTGAATCCTCAAAGGTGAAGAGGTTTTTGTAGTAATCAACAAAAGCTTAAATTTTAATAATGTTTGCATCAATAATGTCTTGATTATCCACAAAAATTCTTTCAATAGTTTCATTTGACTACTTGTGTTTTATAAGATTAAAGAAAAATTTAGAGCCGTAGTCACCAAATTGAAGCCAGAGAGCACGTGATCTAATCTTAGCTCCTCTAATCTTAAATTTTTGATGTTTTCTCAGGGCTTCTTAAGCAGAGAACACATGACATATAGGCTCCTCATTCAAGGGATACTCTTGGATATTAGCTTCAGCTCTCTAAAGGTTAGGGGAGAGGAGCTTTTCAATGAATCTATAATCTTTGGCCCTTTTTTGGCTAATAGTTTTAAGTAAGTTATGGCAGGCAAGCAGGTTCTTATTACAATTGTCCAAGTGGGAGTACAAGGGAGAGTTGAAATTATTGATATGACGGATGGTGTGGATGGCAGCTAGAACATCTTCATCTTTGAGAAGGCTAGTATTCAAGATAAATTTGGTATTGGGGCCTCTAGTGTGCACAGGGGCATTATAAAGGCCAACGCAAGAGGAAATGGGATGGTGGTTAGATAGGGCAGTGGAGGTGACAAGGACATAGTTTCCCTGATTATCAAGAAGGAAAGAGAAGAAATTTTAATTACCATAGAATCGATCTAATTTAGAATATATTCTAGAGGAACCTTGTTGAAAATTACACCAAGTATTCTATAACCTAGGATTAGTGTCCTTATTACCAGATAAGGGGTCAAAAAGATGTTTGGAGTTCATCATCCTATTCCAATGGAGCTTTTCTTGGTCCTTCCAAGCAAACAGGAGGCCCCCAGGCTTGTCTTCTTGGGATTCCGCCATGTTGAAATCTCCACCAACAAGACAGGGGATATTAGGGAGAGTCGCCAACCAATCCCAAAGGCTCACTCTATCCCTAGCATCAGTCGGGGCATAGATAGAGCATATGCCAAGTATATGATTGTTATAATTAATGGTGATCCAAACAACTCTGTTACATGGAGACAGGCCATTGCTAGTTATATAGTTACCCCATTTAGGGTTAATAAGTAATGCAATGCCTCCCCCGCCTCTAGGATGAGCAGTGTCAAATTTGATCGCATCCTTCCATAAGTAATTAAGGTTTGGATTCAAGCATGAAACTGATAGCTTTACTTTCTTGCAACATCAAAAAATCTATGGAACTAAAAGTATCAAGAAAACGCTTAATGACAAACTTCTATCTGAGGATTCAGGACCCCTGACATTCCAAGAAATGCAATTCATGGGGAAACATGAGAAAGGATAGGAAACTAGTCCACAGCCCCTTCAATTGGGGCCATATTAGCTAGGGAAGATTCTTCATTCTTCTTACCAGAGGAAATCTTGTTTTTGGAGCTAATAGCCCTCCCTCGCTGTTTAGAAGTAGAGAGGTTATTTTTTAGATCATCTTCATTATCAGAATTAACCAGGGATTGAGAGGCAACATCCATGGATTGTTTAAGAGGGATGAGGACGATCAAAGGATCTAAAGGGGATTTAGAGGCAGGGATAACTTCAAGCATACAATCATCACTAATTTCTTTAATAGCCTTATGTGGGAATTTTTAGGAAGGTTATGGGTTGATGCAATTGTCGGAGGGGTTGATGTTGATAACATTCAAGGGAGGGGAATTAACTTGGAGATCCTGCGAGGTGGGGCTACTTGAGCTGGACGAGGCCAGATGTTTAGCTGGGTGGGGAGCAAAAAAAGATGCTTTATCATCCTTCGTAGCCTTTCTTCTTCATTTTTTTTAACAGTTTGAAAGCCATCATCTATGGTCATGTTGTCAATGGAGATAAAAATGACTGAAAAGGAGACGAGGGTCGGGAGAGCAGGGAAGGAAGGATATTTGAAGTTCAAGTCGGGGAAGGGACCAGAGAGCATCGCAACCTAAGGGTCTTTACGAGCAGTGGACTCAGATGAAGGGTTACTCTCAATAGTAGGGTTAGGGGGAGAGGCGGGTTTAATAGAGATTGGTTTTTTCTTAATAATAGGGCAATCTTTCCTTATGTGCCCTTCTTTACGACATAGAAAATAGGCATTTAAACCCCAAGGATTTCAATAGGGCAAGTGTAATTTTCCTCTGGGATATTAATGCACAAGTCAGACATAATTTCCTTACCAGGATTCAATGATATAAGAACCCTAGTATCCATATGGGGCACAAGTCTAACCATGTCATCCATACAAATAACTTTACCCAGAGGTTCAAGTAATTGGGGAAGGAATCTCCATAGAAATGGAGGAGCTTGTCTTACCAAAATCCATCGAGGGGCTAAGAGGGCAAGAACTTCTTCATGAACGACCTCAGGAGACCAAGCTAGGGCATGGAAAGAGGTCGAACCAATAGTCCAATATTTCTTTTTAAGAACTTTAGCCTAAGATTCATCATTAACAAAAAAGATAAAAAACAATCCTTTTTGAATTTGTCTACAAAAAGAGATATGAAATCCAAGCTTTAAATTCTATAAGTTATGAAACCAGTCATCCAAAAATTTCCTAGGAGGACATTTATTGATTTCAATCACAGAGAAAAAAATGGCAGTGTTTCTTAACCTATTTTTCTCTTTCAAAATTTCCTCAAGCATTTCAGAATTAGGAGCAACAGAGAAAGGAATTGGAGCAACCTCAGAGTTCTTACTGGGAACGGAGGCGCCATGAGCATTGGACACACAAAACCTGGCTTTCGCATCAATGGCAGATCTCGTGTTAGCAACTGCCTCGAAGAAGGATTTTAGTTTATCAGAATTAGTAGGGTTAGATTTAGAGACATCCAGATTGGTGTCCGAGTCCTTAGCATTAACTGCAGGAGGAATGGGGGGTACAACCTCTGTCGAACGATAGAGGGAGGAAGAAGGCAAACCGTTCATTTTAGGAGATTTGTTATGATTTGGTATATGAAGACAACAATTTATGAGCTTTGTTGTTTTGAATTCTATTGTGTGTGTGGCTTTTAGCATCAATGTTTATCATCAAGATACTAGAGCGCATTTTCAAGATGAAGCAATTTGAGATCACATTATTAAACAAATAAATTTTAAGGTATTATAATTTTCAATTAAAATTTATAAAATAATTAACTCTCTCTTAATGTTCTACTTATGTTTATGATTGATAATTTACTAATATCACATCAAATTACATATAACTTAAATAAATATATTATATGACATGATTAAGTTGCAAACAAACCCAGTTTGCAACCAATCAACGATTGGTTTCATTGAGCTTTGGAACAAAATAGAGAAGCATTAGTAAGCAAATCAAATTTCCTACTAGACACTTATATAGTGTTTCATTGGCTAATTCACTCATATTTATTTTATGTCTCTATTACTTATTAGTTATTAGTTTTGGAGAAGTTTTGTAATTTTGTAGTTTAGTATAACAATATCTTTGTTATACACCTCAAAATTAGTCTTCATAGATTCTTAATTTAAAAATACTCACTTAAAATAAAAGAATATTTTTACTTGTCTTATATTAATTTAAAAATTATCTAGAAATATTCAATTTAAAATATATATATATATATATATATATATATAAATAATTTAAATATATTAATTGAAAATTTGAGTCATTTCATATACTTTTTACATAATTTACTTCATCTGCTTTTACATTATTTACTTCCATCTATCTTTTACATTGAATGGCCTCCCCTGTCTTGTCATCTCCGCTCGGGGTCATTCATTTTGAGACTGTGCTGACAGGTGGGCAACGTGCGTACCTCAGATGCTGTGGATGCTTGCGGTAGGCAAATGTACCATAGAGAGAAAGCATTCTCCTACTTTTTTTCGACGCATCTCGATGGGGACAAAAAAAAACGCGTCTATTTTAAGTGCTGTGCACCTGTCATTTAAAAACTTTGTACTCAATTTTGCTATCCATCTGTGAATCCACTCTTTAAATAAAGAAAATAAAAAATTGTTAACTAGTGACTCTCACACAACTTCCTAGGAATAAAGATTGCCTCACTTTATATCATTTCAAAATAGCATTCCGAGATGTTAAATAGTATTGCCTCACTTTATGTCATTTCAAAATAGTATTGCCTCACTTTATGTCATTTCATAATAGTATGCCGAGAAGTTAAATAAGATTGCCTTACTTTATGTCATTTTGAAGTGTCTGTGTGTCTGATCAAATCGATATCAAGGGAAAACGGGTGATAATTAGAGTGAGTGTGTTGAACAAGATATTTTAGTATTGGAATATTTGCCCATAGCTATCTTCAGCTCGCTGGTAATCACGTGGTTTCGTTTGCGCAATCGGCTATGGCACAAACACAGGAGTTGGAGGAGATGCCCAAAGTGAGGCTCAAATTCAAGAAGATTCACATAGGGCGTTTCGAGGAGAGGAGCCCATGTCAGTTGCCCAAAGGGTACCGTTTGGCAACAATTGAAGAAATCAGAAATAATTTGGACGTTATTAAGAAATGGGGACTGCCCATTAAAACGACAAAGCGTTCTCAGGGAGAGTGTAGGGGTGATTGCATACGTCTTTTGGACGGATGGGTGCATGCCCATGATGGTAACTATCAACTAAATGAAGGCCCCGGTGTATGTCAATGGTATGCGGTGGTTAAGAAAAAAGAGTGGGCTAGTGGTGCTAAGAAATGGCGGAACTGCCCAGGTAATAGAGATCCAATAGTAATCTGTTAGAATGTTTTTCGTGTTATTTTATTTTCAGTGCAATTTTACATCTAGAAAACTTCATGGGTCATAATCCCATGTAATGCAATGTGTTATTACAGCTTTCTACCCGTCAAGCGGCAGTTGTTTGAGAAAACAACTCTACGATGGAATCCCTCAGCCCACAGCGCAAGGATTGGAAGCTGCATGGCTCTTCGCGTACATCTACGAAGATGTGGAGCTGCTGTATTGGCTGTGGCGTAATCATACACTACCAATGGACTTAGCGCGCTTCATGAACAGTGGGTTTGAAATTTGCGAGGAAGATAATTCAAGCTTTGTTATCGCGAGCAGTGATGAAATTCCTTTGAAAATTCCTCTGAGGAAAATGGTGGTAAGGTTGGGATCTCACGGGCCCAGATTTCAGCTGCAAATGGAAAACGCAAGGGAAGAAGTCCGAATAGTTTTGGAGTCTGCAATTAAGAGATCTAGAGATTTGTATGGAGCGACGTGGGGAGTAGCTATGGTCGAATTACTTATAGAAGTATACGGGTCGGCCTTCCTGGAAACCGCCGCTGCAATCATACCCACAAATCTACAAAGCTTTCCCATATTCACAAAGTTCTTATCTCTACTAAAATTTAAAAACGAGATTCTCAACATTAGACCTCGTTTCACTGAGGTTTTGATTGAGGCAGTTGAGAGAGGATACAGTCCGCTTGTGGAAAAGATGTTGCAGTACGAAGATGATATTGCCCAGATCACCAGAGATGGCTGTCTGCAGGTCCTAATTGCCGCAGTTCGTGGAGGGTACATCGAATTGGTGAGAAGTTTATTACGTTTGTTAAAGAGCAGTAGTGGATCTGTGTTCCCAGTCCAGGTGGACGACAAACAAAATACGCTCTTCCATCATGCCTTGCTTCATACACAAGTCTTTCAGCTACTTCAACAAGCATATGGCGGTTTATATGCCAGTGTCATAGGCGAACAGAATATATTTGGAAGAAACATTCTTCATTGCGCAGCAAAAAGAGGTTGTGACCCAGAAGTTGTGTATCATATACAAGAGTCTATTTCTCCTTCTGCCCCCATATTTTTATGTCGTGAAAGGGATGAGCATGGAAGGACACCGCTGCACATAGCTGCATCCAAAGGCGATAGCGGAACGATTGAGAAACTAGTACATTGTTTTCAGGACGAAAGTAGTAGACAAAAGTGGGTTCATGCAACTGATTCCTGTGGTCAAACAGCACTCCTAATAGCGGCAGGTGAGGGCCATGAAGATTCAGTCCATATGCTTTTATCTAAAGGCTCCGACCCACTTAAAGAGCGTGACGGACAGAAAAGAACAGCACTGCACCATGCGGCACAAGTGAAGGATCCAAAAGCGGCACTTGCCACGTGCAAAGCACTGGTAAAGGATTGGTATGTGAGTGCTCCTCAGCGATCACTTTTGTTGTGGGCCTCTGCAACTGGTATTGGCACTGCAGACGAGATGGAAGATGTGCATCCTCACGTTAAAATGTATCTTCGAAGCACAAAGGAAGAGAGCAGACATCATTTACTAAGGGCAGCCGCCGTTAGTAACGATGCTGGAATGGCATGGGAGATTTTCAATAGAGGCGCTGACATGGCGGACATTCTTAATCCCAATTCGATAAAGGAGTTAAATTCATCGGAAAGAGAATCCGTAGCAAATGGTATCTCTGATCTCAGCCCTACCCTATTTAGCGCACTCTTTTATTTGAAGTGATTTTGCCTTTTTAATACATTTTACCCACGGTTTGTATTTTTGGCAGTAATAAATCAAATGAAGGGGATGAAAGAGCAAGTGCGAGATCAACCAAGCATGGAGGATAAACTTGGTAAATATAAGTTCTTTAAAGCTATAAATTTATATCTTTCAACGCATCCGAGTCAGGTTTATGCTTTTAAATATATCCGCTCCCACAGCAAGATGATTTGCTTGATTTAACGCAGGAAGGCATGTTTTTGCCGAAGGTGTGGCCGCTCTTCTTTTAAATCGATTTATTGAATCCCCAATTACCGTGGGCGTTTGTGGAGAACATGGCACTGGAAAATCAAGTCTCCTGCTTCAGGTACATATTATACTTTCATATGAAAAGTATTTTATGGTAAATAATTTCAGTGCACTATGATTACTAAGAGGGTCAAAAACTCAATAGTATTAACAAATTTATTATGGAAATGCTAAATTTGTGAAATGTTTTTTTTCTGATTTTATATGATATTTAAAGCTTCTAATCACATTTTAAAATCCAATAATCAATATTTCAAAAGATTAACTAATTTTTCAATAAAACTCAAATCACGTATGTTTGAAATAGTGCCAAAAATTTCACAGCTTCACGAATTATTGATAAATCTGAAAGTAAACATTTTTACAGAAATTTCACTAGTATAACGGCCTACAAAATGATATTTCCAGATCTGTATAGAGTTTACACAACAGCTTCCAAACGGAAGACAAAAACAATGCTCATCGGGCTTCCGAAAACAACACAAAATAGTTCGGAAACACCACAAAACACTAATAATCTATCACAGAAGTATAACCACGACCCAATAGATATATTCAGCTCTATTTTAACATCAAAATATCTGCAATACAGCAGCAAACCAAACTGATATGAAATACTCAGCTGGAAACACTAAACTCTTACAAAAACCATACTCGAAAACTCACAAATTTGTACTGTTCAACACAAGGGCAAACTCTGCATAAGCTTGCACATGGAATGGCCTCAAACTTCCATTTTTAGCCTTCTTAGGAACTTTCAAACTCCCATCCTTGGGTCTCCTTCTCTACAAATTTGACAACCTCTAAAGAACAACAAAGCAATGAGAAAAAATCAAGTTCTAGAAATTAGCCCGAAATGCTCCAAACCCCTTTAAAAGAAGGCATAACCCTAACTCACGACCAAGAAGGGTCAATAATACATATTTTAATAATAATTTTCATTTATTAATCCATTAGTTTCCAAAGATTTACCCCTTTTCCCGAAACTTCAATTTTTGAGCCTACCAGCTTTAGCAAAAGTTATTATTTTTAATTATTTGAAAAAAAGACATGACAATTTGAAAAGTAATAATAACTTTCACATGTGTTTTTGTAGACTGAAAAGATTCTACTCATTACATCAACCCAGCTAACTTTTCTAGATTTTCTTCCCTAAGAGCAATTTGATGGAGTTAGAAAGATATCTTTTAAGTAAAGGAGGCAGAAAAATATATGAACAGATTAGAACAGGGGTTCAGAAACTATTAGCTCTATCAAAAGATGAGTCATAGAAAGAGGTACGTAAGATCTGTCTTTGTACAAGAGTTCACCATATATGTCAACAGATAAGAAGATGGGCGCACACTTATTAAATCTCTCAACAATAATGTCCAATATTGAATTATAATTTTATCATTTCTCTGTTAAGATGTGCGTTGAATTTCCTAGTACAAATTATTTCTAATTAGCACAATGCTGTAAGGTAATTACTTCTTTGAAACAGAACCCGCTTGCTAATATCCTCCAGAAATATCAACCTCAATATTATGATGTTTATAAATCACTCGCATGCATGGATAATAGCCAGATGGTAAGCATTGAATCGTAAAAGCAGAAATGTTTCCATAGAATTTTAAAAAAATCATTAAAAGGATATGAATTTATTGCCATTGTTATCTGTCTTTGTATAGTTAGAATCAAAGTCAGTATCGCAACAAGAGCATGCATTAAGAGGAGTCCCTCGAATTTTGATGATTCGATACCATGCATGTCATTATGGAGATCGACAAGAAGCTTGGGCAGGACTAGGAGTCACTATCACCAGAGAAATTGAGAAGGCAATGACAAGAGCTCAATGGATGAGTACATGCTGGAGATATACTTGGGCCAAATATAGTGTGACCATTTGGATGCAAGTATTTTTACCTTGTCTGTTCGTCATATCTATCGCTGGATGGGTTGTATGGATAGCGTGGATGCTATTAAAGCAAGAAAAATTCCAAGTTCTAAAATATGGATCTATACCTTCTACTGTAATAGCAATTGTATGGATTGTATTAAAATCAGTTATTTCTGTTGTCAAACCCGTGAGCACACAATTGCTGGAGTATATCACTTCCCTAGGCCATACAAGTCCCCTTGATTATCAGCAACATGTTATTTCTGACATCAACTTCTTGAAAAAAGAACTAGGAAGAAAACCACATTGGTTTTTTTCTTTCATTTTAGGCGTATGGTGTTGGGATTGGTTTGGTTTATATGCTAACAACATTGAAAATACAAGTATTCCGAAATTCATGCCAGCATGCGAAGACCAAATTCGAATAGTGATCTTTGTGGATGACTTGGATGTGTGCGATGAAAACGCCATATTACAGGTATGCGAAGCTCAAAGCTTTGGGTCATTCAATGATTTACTTGACTCTCTTTCGAAGGATTGCACTAAATTTGTCTTCTTTACTCAGGTGCTATCGGCCCTAAACCTGATTTCAGCCGAATGCAAAATCAACGTCATTCTGGGGATTAATAAAAAACAATTGAAAAGGCAATTAGAAGAAACTTTGAAGATGTAGATTATGAAGATCTGGCGGAGAAGTTTATCTGCAAAACTGTTCAAATCCGTTTGAATTTGCCAGAGCCCACAGTACAAGAAACAAATAGCTTTCTAGAATACTTCTTAAGACATAAAATCCCAACTAAATGTAAGTTTTGAAAGACTCACAACGGTAGTTGCATATCGTGGTAACACTAAGACAAACCCTTAATAAATTTTATGTATGTGATTTGTTTCTATTGAAGATATTTTAGACTTAGCTAATTTGGTTTTTACGTCTTTTATTCCCTTCAGATATAGAAAATAAGAAAGCTTCTAAAAGACAACACCGTGTACTTGTAACTGTAGAACCTCGGAGAGGTAAGTAACTGTAGAACCTCGGAGAGGTAAGTAACTGACAGCTTTCACCATTGATTGCATGCTTTTTTTTTCTTTACAGTATTGCTTCAATTAGTTGCAATAAATTACTATCGATCACGTTTCTATTAATATAAATAACTATAACACCCTTCAGTATAATTTATATTAATATATAATCTGATTATGTCATAAACTTTTTATACTATAACAATATGAACTGTAATACTTGTTGCATCGATTGCTCCATTGCACAGATACAAAAAATGGGAAAAGTGCTACAAGGCAACACAATACAATGTCAAACTTAAAACTACTGAGACAAGGGTATAGAGGTAGGAAAGAAGTTTTTCCTAATTACAAAAAACAAAAATCAGTGAATTTGGTGTTACACGGTGATCAATTTGAAGTATTAATGTCAATAACTTTCTATTGAACAGGAATTATCAAAAAAGCATTTGACTGGTTGGATTGCCTTTTGGAGTTTGCTAGCAACACTTCAACTAAAGTTAGACAGCCAATATACGACGAATCATCTGACTCACTGAGATTAATAGGAAGCGTAAGGCTAATTGAAGAAATATTGCTGCCAAACTATACTGAAGAGGAAGCTTACATCTTTTATGAGTTGAGTAAATTCGCTTCAGGAAACCAAAAGCTCCCTAGGGAGTGGAAACGCTTACTGACCTACCACAAATTTGCATGGTATGTTCTTCTCCGAATAGGGGACGTGCACAGCTTGCCAACATGGAAGGAAGAATTGAGTGTATGGATATTTGTTTGTTGGCAATGGAAACATGAAATAAACCATTTAATCAAGGTAAGAAAATAATGGAGGATTTGCTTATAAATTGATTGATATTACAAACCCAAATCTAACAGCTACAATTTTCTTGTGCGTAACTCAGGCCTGGCAAAAGTACACTAATGAGCTTGTTTCTAAGCAGAATAAAGATGGGAAGCAAGAGCATTGCCGTGGCCCTCTACTCAGTGACATTGTTGCTGAATGTATGCTTCAATTTAAAAATTCCCAAAGTCCGGCATCAGAAGGAAGTAATACAACAGGGAAACAAGAAGACCTTATGAAACGAAGGTCTTTAAGACAAGACCCTTCTTTGGAAGCAATATTAAGCTTACATAGAGATAATGAAAGAATGAATAAAGAAGGCACATCTCGCAACAATTGGTCCAAGTTAGAAGAAGCATTAAAAAGTAGAGACGTTTCAATGGAAGCCGTTCAATTATTTCAACAGTTTCGACTTCATTGTGAAACTGACCATCTTCCATGGCTTTGATTTTTTACATGCCTGAAACTTGACTATGAATTTGTGTAGATACTTCCAGTTCCAGTGCAGATGTAATTTGACATAAGGGTCAAACTATTGCTTGACTTTGTGACTATTTAATTCTTAACTCCTTATAATGTTTATTCATCGAATTTGACTTTGTGAGATATACTTCAAGGGACTTTATTAGTATCGTCGACGTTTTTATGTTTTTATAATCTCAAACAATTATTTTGTGCGTCGATTGGTTTATGAAGTCACGAATGTTTAAATTATATCTTGTAAGCTATGCTTTTGAGTAGGAACAGAGTCCAAAGAAAGTTATGAGTTATGGTGGCCATTAGTTTTTAATTGTGGCGATAAAGATTGTTCCTTTACGTGATGCCCTTAGATGGGCAGATTTAAAAACAATTAAACGTCAAAAACAAAGCACACATAAAAAAAAATTACAGAGATTACTGGTTTGCCAATTTGACATCATCTATGGACAGGTATATATATATATTAATCGGAAAACGGAAAATACAAATTCTACATCTCACTGATCACAGTTAACAATGCTCAATATATATAAACAATTTAGAGAACATTTTATAATAAAAAGACATGGAATTCTGAAAGACAAAACCCATTAAGACTTCACAATCCCAATATATGTATCCTTGTGGAGATTCATTGGTTGAAGTGCAGATTGGGCTTCGTCGCATAGTCTTGTCAAATTTTAGTGACTGTTATGAATTGTGCATGATATGCTTCGGTTATATTAGTTAGTTTAGTTAAAACTAATATTCTTATCGCTAAACATTTATAAATTTATTTTTTAAATATTTAAAAGCCCTTTTTAAAAGTTTAGGATGTATTTTGGCAAATTTTTAAGGTTTATTAATACAAGTATATTGAGAATTGTAAAGGTAGGTTGTTCATGTAAAGTAGTGTGAAATTTATAGTAAAGTATTAAATGTATCATCTTTATTTAGAATTTATAATTCATGTCTAAATTTAAAAAGATTATAGTATTTTAATTATGTTTGAAATTAATAGTATCTTTATCAAAAGACAATCATTAAAATAAATTTCATGCATGACGATGTTTCTTTTTTCTTTCGTAGCTATTAGGGTTTCTACTTGTTCGATTGGTTCCCCGCACAACCGATTTTAAAGGCAAGGAGAAGTGGAGAGCTATGGCAAAGTTTTTTCAAAGATACTACAGTGCCAAAGCAATAAAAAATTGTGCTCTCAGGAGGGCACTATCAATGGAAGGAAGGGTTTCGTTTCGGGTGAATGTAAGGGATAGATGGTCCATGTTGCTTTCTAGGATGGGCTATGTGCAAAAAGATGGGGACCAAAAGGATACCACTTATGTTTTTTACTCCCTCCCAAAACAATAGGGCATATGCCCTGTGGCTTGGCATGCCTGAGCCTTAGGCTTGGGCATGTCAAGCCATATGGCATGTGCCCTATATAGTGTGTGCCCTATGAGAAAACTAAATATAAAAACAAAAAAGAAAATTTTAAAGCCCAAATTTTTATTTGAGCCGCAATCAAAGGGAGGATTTTCAGTTGCAGAACAACACAAGCCATTCTTGGAGTACATTTTCCTTTGTGGGTGTTGCATTGGATTACAACAAAACTGTCTCCACCATGTTAAGGAGGTCAAAAAGGTAGAAGAAGTAAGTTAATTTACAACCAATGCCTCTTTTTTATTGAAATTTTAGTTTAATATGGGTTTTTAAATCAGATTTGCTCTCAAAACCTCTTTTATTCAAATTTAAGTTTAATTAGGGTTTTAAAATAAATTTTGTTTTAATTTCCAATAAACAATAATCCCCTTCAACCAGACCCTCCACCATCTCCTCATGAAGAAGTTAATGAAAAAATTAACGAAGACAATGTATCCCAACCTCCTCCATTAATCTAGAGACCTCCATCTTGAACACAAGATAATTTGATTAACCAAATAGAAAGTGGCAAATAAATAAAAAGCTTTGATTGAGAGGTTGAAACAATCTATTGATACAAATATTGGTAGGGAAACACTTGCAAAATCATTGGATTCAATCTTGATCCACATAGGCTCAGTTCATGGGCAACTTAATCTTTGGCCAAAAAAATGAGATGTGAAAAAACAACACTATATGGAATATCATATGAGGATATAAAAAAGAAAAAAATAACCATAGATGACATTTGTAAACTCTTTGTAAATCTTAAAAAGAATGAAACTCTTAGAACTATTTGTAAGAAGACTCGGATCCATTGGTGTGAGCATGAAGAAATAAAAATAGATTTTGCAATAGATAGTGGATGGTTTCTGATAGCCCTCCCTATAACAATCACAAGGTTCCATTATATTTTTTGAGGAAACTCTATGTGAGTTTGTCCTCAAGAAGGTTCCAAATTAGATTGACTTTCAAGAATGTCGAGGTAGAGGTGGGGTGTTATCACATGACAGACTAGGGGAACAACATGACCCTAACATAGTTAGGGTGCTCAATGGAAAACCACATGTCAAGGACATTAGTGTTCCTTCTGTTGTGAAGGAATGTGGAGGAAGTGGACATACTAGACATTTGCACTCTAACACTAGCACAAAGGTGTTCCTTAACACCCAACACAAACTACATCCTAGAAAACTAAAAATGACTAAGATACACTAAGCTATTTTCTTGTGTGCTATCTATTATCATCAATTTTTTCTTTCTATGTCTTCTAAGGTCTCTCAACAATATCTACTAGACTAGAGATTCATGACTGGGTGCATAACAATGTTTTCTTTGATTTATGCTTGTGCTGTGATTTTAATGATCCTAAGTTGGTCTAATAAACTGGGTGTCTATGGTAAGAGACTCCATCGTGATTAGAATGTTACACATACCTCAAGGCTTTTTATTTGGACACTTAGGTGAGTTTGGAATTATCTCTGTGTCTGTTACTTCTCTGTAGCACGTATGACAACACTTCTAGTTATCTTGGCAGCTTGTGCCTCGATACAAGTATTTTCTATAATATTAATTTGAAAACCATGTTCAGGGTATCTCAATGCTTATATCTCGATGCTTATATGTGTCTCCTACACCTTATCTGATAAGGTCATATTCATATCTCCATGGTCTCTCTCACACTAGTGAAAGTTGTATTGACCTCCAATGTCTCAAATGCTCAAATGATGATAAATAAATGACTACAGGATTAGTGACTTGACTCGTGTCTTGGGCTGCATTTCATTCTAGGGTTGCGTGTAGTTGTGCATTTCTGGTATCCCTTGAGCTATGCTTTCTTTTCATCCTTCCTTTCTCCTAGCCGAAGTAGTTGACTAAGAATCATCATCTTTGGTCTAATTTACTTGCTCTAATTAATGTGAAATTGCATTATTGTAAATTTATTTTTAGGATTGAAATCGAAGTTTGAGATTATTTAATTGTGGAATGCAGTTGACCACTAACGCTATCACTTCTCGCTCACTTCCACCTTTATTTACTGAAACTTTGAGGTTGATCTTATACAAATTTATCAAATCCAAGTGCTCTGATGCTAGTCAACCTTGGTAAAACTTTAGTCAAATTTGGTCAACAACACCTCAAAATAGATCCAAACACAATGGGGTAAGTGCACAAAGATGGGGGACCAAAAAGATGCCACTTTTCTTTTTGGTCCCCCATCGACCATAGTGCGTACGCACTAAAGCGCGTGTGCCCTATAGGGCGCATGCACTATGGCTTGGGTTTCCCGAGCCTTAGGCTTGGGCAATTCAAAATATAGCGCACACACCCTATAGTGTGTGCACCCTATAGTGTGCATGCGCTTTGTAAAAGCATAAAATTTCCAACCCTCGTGCGCCCTATGCAAAACCACAAAACTGTAATCCATATTCTTACATAGCGCGTGCGCGCTATGAAAACTAGAGAGAGAGAGAGAGAGAGAGAGAGAGAGAGGGTAGGAAGGTGGTAGAGAGAGAGAGGTAAGAGATAAGCGGGAGAGAGAGGGTGGTGAAGGTCGCAGAGAGCATATGTGTGTGTGTGAGAGAGAGGGGGTGAAAGAGGGTAATACAGGAAAATATAGGGTACGAACATGGAGAGAGAGATGAGAGAGAGGGTAGGAAGGTCACAGAGAGCATATGTGTGTGTGTGAGAGAGAGAGGGGGTTAAAGAGTGGTAATATGGGAAAATATAGGGTACGAAGGTGGAGAGAGAGAGAGAGAGAGAGAGAGAGAGAGAGAGAGAGAGAGAGAGAGAGAGAGAGAGAGGAGGGTTAAAGAGGGTAATATGGGAAAATATAGGGTACGAAGGTGGAGAGAGAGAGAGAGAGAGAGAGAGAGAGAGAGAGAGAGAGAGAGAGAGAGAGGAGAGAGAGAGAGAGAGAGAGAGAGAGAGAGAGAGAGAGAGAGAGAGAGGAGAGAGAGAGAGAGAGAGAGAGAGAGAGAGAGAGAGAGAGGAGAGAGAGAGAGAGGAGGGTTTAAAGAGGGTAATATGGGAAAATATAGGGTACGAAGGTGGAGAGAGAGAGAGAGAGAGAGTTGAAACCAAGTGATTTGTGATAAAAATGAGTTAAAACCTTTGGGAATCCTTTTGCCAACTTCAGTTTGACATTAGAAATCCATGATGGATTATGGGAGGTAAACCTGCTGAAGGCTTGCTAAATCCTGAAATTTGGCTAAGTCTGGAATTTTTCGAATCTAGAATTTGCATCTTAACTCCTATGAATCTAAAACCTATCCCAAACATCCTAAAAGTATTATATTTTATAATTTATACAAATATAACTTAAAGTATAAGAAATTAAATAAATAAAACTTATACTTAAATGTTGTATTTGTATAAATGACCCCTCCCTCTCTCCCTCTCTCTCTCTCTCTCTCTCTCTCTCTCTGACTATTTCTCATCACTATTTAATTCTATGACTTAAATAGGGTGCACGCCCTATGGAAGTCATAGATTTCAATAGGGCGCACACGCTATAGGGTGCATGCCCTATAGTGTGTGCGCATTATTCAAATGTATGACTTTCATAGCGCGCACCGCACTATGAAAGTCATAGATTTGAATAGTGTGCATGCCCTATAGGGCGTGCACGCTATAGGGCGCACGTCCTATAGTGCGTGCACACTATTCAAATCTATGACTTTCATAGCATGCACGCGCTATGAAAGTCATAGATTTGAATATGCGCACTATGAAAGTCATAGATTTGAATAGTGCGGATGCCCTATAGGGCGTATATGCTATAGGGTGTGCACGCTTTGTAAAGCATTTGAATTTACCAATCCTAAGGCTTGGATTTTCCTTGGCTCCAACCCAAAGGCTTGGACAATTGAAATAGGCTTGAGACGTGTTTTCTAGCAGACATACAAAAAAATGATATATTTTTTTTGTGTGCTCCTTGTAAGGTTTACTCGTGGCTCAAGAACATAAAAAATCAAATGACGTGATATTGTAGATCTCTCTGTTAGCTATCTAAGCATATAATTTATTTTGAATTCTAATTACGTTAAGTTTTTCAACTCTAATTTCTTTTGTGTATGTTCATTTTTTGTAAAAACCCAACATGTAGTATTTTGGGCATAGATTTTGGCTCGTTCATTGAATTTTGCAACAAGTTACATTTTTAGAAACTAGACTCCATTCTAAACACTTAAAAAAAAAAGAAAATTTGATTTTCATTTAGTTTTAAATGATTTCTAGGGGGAGCACACAAAAATTTCATGTTTTCAAGATGTGTGCACTTCGTAAATTCATCAAAAATTATACATTCATAAAAAATTACCCAAAAAATCTAGGATAAACTATGTGGTGTTAGCTAACTTCTCACTAGAACAATTAAGAAAATTCAAAAAAAAAGTTAACATTTTAGGGGGAGCACACCAGACGCTATGTTATGTTTTTGGACAAAAAACATGACCACTTTTTGTGCTCCCCCTTTTTGAGGGCCTTAATCTGCACCATTTTCAAAATAAGTTAGTAGTTTAGGAACTAGATTCAGAGTATTACAACTCTTGTTTTTGTCACATCTTAAAATTTTGAGTCTAACTATCTTCAATTTCTTGTTGAAGTTGAGAGTTTGTTGATTTCAGGAAAAAAGTGGCATCTTATACCCCCTTTTTGGTCCACCATCTTTGTGCACTTACCCAATGATAAGCTCTCTCAATCTTTTCCCCTTGTACCTAATTTTTATTTCAATTCCAAGGGGGCGTGACAATATAGAAAGTCATCTTCTTTAATCAAATCTCCTAATCTCAAAATCTAGCAGTTGAACAAAATCTTTATCAATCAAGTCAATCGGTGACTAAACATCATCACTCGGGACATCTCAACTTCATAAAGAACCATATCAAATTGAGATTCTCCACATCATCCTTTCTAGAAGAGTGTTATCATCACTTCACATCAGTTCACTCAAATAAACATATTTTCAATCTCTTGAGGCATGCATATCAAGTTCATCAAGACCCATATCAAGCTGGTATTGTCTCTCAATCAGGTGATTAGATTCTCGAGAATCCTTTTCAAAGAATCTATCTCAAAGCTCTTTAGACAAATATTCTATCTCATCGCTTCAGATTAGGCTGGATACTTTGGTCTTGCTCACCTGTCTTCACTCAATCAAGTCCGAAGCTGGTAACTCTTTATTGATCTTCGTTCGATCAAGTTTGGAGTTGGCTCTTTATTTGCCATCTATTCTTTGAATCAACGTTCTTATCACACATCGATTCAAAGAGGGGCAAATCTAATCACCTAAAATTTGTCTAGTAGAACCTAAGCTCCTAATTTTGATCAAATTGCCTCAAATAAAATCCTAAATCTCAAGTCATACTTACTATTGTGCAAAATAAATCCTGAAAATCCCATTTGCATAATTAAATGAAATATGAAAAATATTATATATCAAGCTTATACTATAATCTAATTTCTAGAGCTTGCATATTTATTTAATTACTATAACAATTCTTTTAATATAAAGTTTTTACACTTATATTGAAAGAACACATTCACATGTGTACATACACTTAATCCTAATTAATTATAAATTAAAGAGGATTTGTGCTTTCAAATTGCTATTTTGTCTTATCTTACCTAACATCTCTCTTTTGGCTCTTATTCCTCACTATTCATTTCTACCTAGCCTTGCATCTCCTTCACTCTCCTTTTTCCTCTTCATCTTAGTCACTCATTATTTTGCCTCTTGATCTAGACCCTCCTTTCTTGAGACAATTCCTTTAAAAGGAAGCTCTTCCTTGCCTCAAGGGTCTCAATCTTAATCATTTTGCATCTTAGTCCTTTTCATTCTTTCTTTCTTGCATTCTTAGAGTAATCTTGTTATTTTGAATTCCTATCTCTTAGTTTCTTTCATTATATTCTCATAGCTCTCTTGCATAATTAGTTTACTTCATATTTGAGGTCAACCTTATCAACTTCTACAATTGTTGTTTCAATCGTTCTTCATTATTATATGTTTCCATTGTGTTTGATAGTGTGAAGAGAAATTGTTTGTATTGTAGAAGTTTAATACCTTCTCCGCACTGGCCTCTTCTTCGTGGTTGAACTAAAGCATATATAATTCTTTTGCAAGCATGCTAACCAGTTTAGTTGCGGCTTCATCAAAAGAAGTTGCCCATATAGAACCTGTGTGATCTTCAAGTTTTACTTGAAGAACCTATCTATAATTACAATTTGGAAAAGTAGCCACACACTTTGAACAAAACCATCTTCCTTCATTGTTCTATTGGACTATTTTTTTACATTGCTTACCCCCAATCTCCATGGGACAGCTGGATAACAAATTTGTTTTGTCTTGATGTAAATCAAGGTTGCTTTAGCAATACATTGTAGGGGTTTTGGTAAATTTGAAGGGCCCTGTATGATATTGGAGATTGTCTTTCGGGTTAAAAGTAGAGGTGCATCTGGAAGGTTTGTTGTTGGCATCATAAGATCATTTCCACTTTGTACAAACCATGACTGTAGTTGGTTTGTCTCTTTAATATCAAGGTTGATATACAATTGAGAAGTGCCTAGCATACTTATCACCTTTCCATTGTATTATGCAACTCGCCCATTTTTTATTGCAAGCACAGTACCCTTTTGGTACATGGTACAACTCTTGCAACCGCGTGCCTTCCTTTTGAGCTGATTTTCCCCACAAAGTAACATTTATAGTGTAGGTAGACATATCTATAATTTTTAAACTCCTCGTAAGAACCTCAATTACATCAATTTTACTTTTATTATAGACGAAGGTTCAACACATATGACAATTTCAATCAGATCAATAGTAGTATTTGTATGTTGATTGAGGATATCTCAAATAGGGGTGAAAGAGAATTGAAGTATTGGAATTAATAGGTCATTATCGCAAAGCATGAGCCTTATATCATCTGTCAAAGTGATTTTTATCTCACTATTAAGCTGATTATAAATCTTGTTTGCAGATATTACGGTATTGTGAGATAATGTATATACATTCCCAACATGAACATTTTGAAAATGGAGGTCTGCAATTGCACAAAAGCAAGTGACACAAACTTCAGTTCTCTCACTGTTAACAATATCAAAACTCAACATGTACCTATATCATCTTAAAAATAGAAGCACTTCCATGTTAAGAGCATTTAGCCCTTCGAGTAAGTGGTTTAGGGTCATGATTGGTGCCTTGATTGGACCTTTGCATGTATTTGGCTTTCTCCCCACTTTCCACTTCTTCTCTGTACTTGATTTCTTCATTCTAGGTGAAATTAGGGTTAAGGTCCTGAGGACTTTTCCTAATTTTCCCTCTTTCATGGCTCTATTTTTCTAGGTAGGGTTTCAAAATGAGACCTCCTAGTCCTTCATCATATCATTCCCGAGGATTTTTTGTCTGTTCCTGACATTGGTCCTGTTCAGATAGCAATTTTCAAGTTTCTAGCACCCCTGGAACCCCTGTTATAGAATCTGACCAAGTTAGGGTCTGAGGTCAATGTCAACCTCGACCCTGACCAGGTCAGGGTCAACCTCGACCTTGACCTCTTCCCGCCAAGATTTCAAAATTTCAAATGTTGGTAGTTTGGCTTTCAGAAAATTTATTTCTCCACCTCCGGGTCGGCTGTTTCGGGCTCCAAAATGGAAAATCTTTTGATTGCATTTAATCAAGGTATATTTTCTAAGGGTAGGACCTAATTGGGATTTAATTTTCCAAGGTGGCCCTTCTAGAGGAATGTATCCTAGATCACTATAAAAGGAGGCCTTACTCTCTCATTTTCATATGATATCTCAAGTGTTCATGCTCAAGTTCTCTCAAGCTCTCAAGGTGTTCAAGCAAGCATTCATTCAAGCATTCAAGTCTTCTTCTCCATCCAAGTCTCCATTTAAGATCAAGGATTCAAGCATTCAATCCATTGAAGGGATTTGGTTCAAGCATTCAAGATCTATCATTCAAACCCTAGATCTAGCCATCATGGTGGTGTGATCTTCCTTCAAGATCCTTTGTTCATCTTCAAGATCCATATCATTGTTCCCTCAAGGTGGATTTTAAGCATACAACCATGGAGGTTTGATGATGTTATGTTCAAGCTTTCATATGTACCTACTTGATTACATTCCAAATACATTAGCATATCTATTGAATTGCATAGCTTCATTGTTAGATTCATTTCTACTACTTGCTAGCATTCTCCTATTTCAATTTCAATATTAAGGTTGATTCCAAATAGGGGTTTGACCAAAGCGAAGCCTCCATACAAACAAAACTATTTTTTTTGTAGGTACAGGTGTGTAATCTCAGATCTAAGAGTGAATTCAGATACCCTTTTCGGCAAACTTTCAGGATCTGTGAACAGAATTGAAATCGGACTTCACAATAAAAATGTGGTCTTTGACCTTTTAAAAGGTCAAAGTCGACCTGATCAAATTTGGGAAAAATAATTTTGGGTTTTGTAGATCTCGTAGTTTTGGTTTAGACTTGCGAGAATCAACTATTTTTGAGATCAGTTGATAGGGTTTTCAGCCGATTCTTTTTCAGAGGTAAGTACCTTTATCTCTTCATTTCAATATTAGTCATCTATATTTACTTTCTATATCAATATGTACTCTCATGCAAGTATAAAATAATGGCTTTGGGGTCTCTTTTATGTGTAAATCATTGTCCTAGGACCCCATACACTACTTTATCCTTTACATTTTGGTGAACCCGACATACTTACCCCTTTTCTTTTGTGGATTTAGATGCCCTATTGTGTTAGATTTGTGGTTAATCTTTTCTTGCATTAAGATTAGGTTTATTTATACCATTTCATTTACATTTCAAAAATCCAAAAAAAAAATTACAAAATTTCTTTAAAAATACCAAAACATTTACATTTTCATGCTTTTAGTATTCAACATGTATGATTCTTGTTTTGAGTACTTTGATGAGACTTTTGTTGTTCAAGATGATAGATCCCTTAATGAGGTACATGGAAGTGAGGCTGAAAATTGTTTGAATGGGATCTCCATTGATCCTATTCCTATTTCACCCTCCTCCACAACCTCTTCAATTGACCTTTACAAAGATGAGTTAGGGATTGATGTTAATTATTCTCCTAATATATGTCTTTTCTATGAGCCTACTTTAGAATATAATTTATCTTCTTTCCCATTTAGGGATCAAGCTTTAATGAAATATGACACTCCTACAATGCACTTTATGGATAGGGATGATAATCCTCCTATTTGGGATGAACCTTTCGATTTTGATGATGATTACTCCCTTCCTCATGAAACCATTGTGGATAATCCTCCTATTTGGGATGAACCTTTGGATTTAAATATTGATTACTCTCTTCCTCATGAAGCGATTGTGGATATTTCTACTTTTTGGGATGAACCCTTGGATAAATACATTGATTTATCCCCTCCTTGTGAAGAATTTTTGACACAAAAGGATGACATATTCTCTAAAACACACTTCCCTTATGCGAAAGAAGATGACATTATAGATCCCTCACCTCCATTTGAGATTCCTTCTATTGACAAGACATTAGCAGAGAACGATAAGAATTCCCTTAATACTCTTCCTCTTAGTGGTGATCTTATGGAAAATCAAGTTCCTACCTCACATCCTTCTTACCATAATATTACTTATATCTATTCAAACCCTTTTCCAACTGTGGGTCCAAGTGTTCCTCCAGTTGTGTCTTCCATTCATATCACTTCCTACACTTTTACTATTGTTCCTAAACTTCCTAATCATAATCCTATCTTTCCTAATCTGATTCCTAATTTTTCATCTTCTATTCCTAGTTGTTCCCATGCTTATGTTGAGGTTCAAATTATGGTTCATATGCAAAGATTCTTCAAAGTACCTTCTCCTTATTATCCGGTCTATAAATATAAGAGAAAAGAAACTTCTCCTTTGAGATTTATTCATAATTTTACCCCTCATTTGTATATAACATAGACCTTTTCTCCTCTAGACTAGGAGGCAAGAGGTATATTTCTTCTTGTCTTTAAAAATTCATTATATTCCTGCTTTGAGCATAATTGGTTATGTTAGCTTTTCATCCATTGCTCTCTTCTATTATTCAAGATATCTTTTCTATGACATGTGTTTTGCAAAGGTATCCCTTGCCTTTTGTCCCTGGGGGGCAAGGTTCTTCCTTCTTTCTCTTTGTCTAGGGGAACTGCTTTCTTTAGCTTAGTACTATTTGCTTATATCACAATATTATTTCATTATAGTGATAGAGATGTTTATTATGGATAACCTTCTTATATGAGAAGTTGTTGTCCTAGGTTGATACTTCTTCTCTATGTTGCACATTATGTTTGATATAATCTTTTACTCTTGCTTTGTGTTAGAGTTGTTTTCTCTCATTCCAAAGATTCCTCTTGTTTTTCTTCACGGAAGGCATGATGATTGAATCTTCATTCTTGCCTTTTGGAAGATGATATTTTATCTAATGCACTCCTCTTTGGTGGGGGTCTTGGTGATAAGATCTCTTTCATTGAGGATCCTTTTCCATAAGTGACATATCCTTTTCATGATTATCTATACTCTTGGATGTAGGGGTCAATATCTCTCACTAAGGATATAGTATACATTGTTGCAAATAGGATATCTCCTTGCTTTGTGAAGTGGGTATCCTCTTCCATCTTTGTTCCTACACTTGGGGGGCAAGGATGCCTTCTCCTGTTTTCACACATGAAGTAATAAATACGGATTGTGAGTTTGATAGAAGTGCTTTAGCCTCAGGGGCTTGGTATGATTTTCTATCTTAGTCAAATCTATGCATTGTTATTTCATGTACATATTCATGCTATGGTTTTGATCAAGAGGCTCCGACCTTAGCATTATCAGCATGCAATAATAAATATGGATTATGAGTTTGATAGAAGTACTTTAGCCTCAGGGGCTTGGTATGATTTTCTATCTTAGTCAAATCTATGCATTGTTATTTCATACTTGTTCATGCTAGGGTTTTGGTCTCGAGATTTTGATCTTAGCATTGGGGTATGTGCAAGATCATGAGGGGCCAAACTATGCCCTTAAGTGGCAATGAAAAATCAGCAAATCAGGGTTAGTCAACTTGACATGAAAATTTCAACTAGCTATGAACCTAATATCAAAAAGTTGTAAGAATAGAATTTGTAGAAAATTGAATGTAGTTTCTAAACTACTAGGCCTTTTTGAGAAAAAGTTAGTATGATTGGTGAAATGTATAGATTTCAATGCAGCAATACAAAAATTTCAGGAAAAAAATAAGAAGTAGATAATATTTTATTATAAGATTGTATATATAAGTAGTAGACTCATGCCTGGATGTGACGCATATTTTTTTGTAATTTTATTCCAAAAAAATAATTAATTATGAATTTTCTACTACAACATTTTTAGAATAAAAAAACTCTCGTGTCTGACCACCTTAACTCATTCAAAACTTTACAAAATTTAATTTTTATTTATTCTTCCTTATAGTAGGTGAAGCATAGAATGTGACACATTTTTTAGATTTCAAAAATGTTATACCGTTTGAAAGTTATAGTCATTTTTCAATCAGCATATAAAGCAGTACTTTAGGGGTAGGTCAATTAGAAAATAACTAATAATTACTTACCGAATTCAAAATTTGACAGCAATTATATCAATAGAAAGCTGATAATCTCCTTAAGATACCCTTTTCATTTTATCAAATTCGGCTGAAAAAAAAGTCGTCACCTACATTGTCAAAGTCTGGAACTTAGAGAAACAGGGGAAAAACATGTATTTGAGACATTCCAATAGTTGACCAGGTAGGTTTGGTGCACAAAGCAATACCGAGCCTAATTGGGTACCCGATATTTTCGGGTACTTGATATTTACTTGAATATGACGTAGAATTTTGAATTTTCACTTTGCCTCCACTTTCTCCCTCCCATTTCTCCATCCTTCATAAACTATATATTAGTTATATATTAGATATATATTAGATATATTAAATATTATATAATATCAATTATATATTAAATGTTATATAATATATATTTTACATTAAATATTATTTAATATATATTAATATTAAAAACTATATATTAGATTATATATTATATATATTAAATATTATATAATATACATGTTACATTAAATATTATTTAATTATATATTAATATCAAAAAATATATATTAGATTATATATTATATATTAAATATTATATAATATATATTTTACATTTTAAATATTATTTAATATGATTCTGAGCATGAGCATGAGTCCCTACAGGGGCATAGTTGTGCCTTTTACAGGCGTCGAAAATCCTAGAAATGCAGAAATGGAGGCTTTGAAGAATAGTTCACTGGAGGTGGATTATAGAAGCAGACGGCAAGAGAATCACTCTGTTTCCACCACCTGTGGCTATGAAACGGTATCTTTCCCTACTTTTTCAATTGGAATGCTAAATTGCAAAGGTTCTCGAAATAGATTCTGGTCACCAGACAGTTGTACTCATGGCTATTGATAATCTGGGAGCTCAACAAAGTCATTGGGATGTTAAACAAGAACAATCAGATGAATCTTTGAACCGGTCAAAGATTATAGAGAGTGGGGAAGGGTTTGGTAAAATGAGCAGTTGTATTGGAAATTATGCAGGCGTCGTAGAACTAACCGCATTAATAAATTTAAAGAAGAGATCAGCGACGGTGCGACATTATGAGGAAAGCCTTGCCGTTTCGATGGTGCTGCCCCGATATTATGAAGAATGTCTTGCCGCTTCAATGTCGGTGCCGCCTCTGTCTCAGACTTTCACCATTGCTTCTCATCAGTACTCTGAGATATGGCAGCTCGGATTGCGGGCTTTTGCACAGCATAGTCCATCATAAATTTTCTATAAATCATCATGCATTATAGTATTCTGTGCATTTTTGAATGACTTACTCGAAGAATTTAATTTTTACCATAATTTTGGATCCATGGATTGTCATTTTGCACTCGGAGAGAAGCTGCAGATTGCAAGAATTTGATAAAATGGGTTTATCTCATTTTCTTTCTCTGCCATTTCTGAGTAATATGATTTTGTTTTTGTCCGTCTTAAATGATTTTGCCTAAAGTTAATGAATTTTTTTAGATGATTTTGTCTGAAGTTTTAATGAAATTTCTTCCATGGATGTGAATGAAATCTCTTCCATGAATGTTGATAAGACGTTTAAATTCAAAGTTAATAAATTCTATAGCTTGAATGTTCTTTTTTGTAGAAGGTTATTTTCATGGTTTGTGATTCATGACATTCCTTAATAGTTTCATTCTTAACAGAATTCATAACTAGATTTTCCATAGCCAATTTTCTTCTTGATAGTTGCAATATTTTCTCCTCAACTGAACATTTTGTCATCAGTTGATATACAATCACATTTTTCTCTTGGCCAATTCTATGGGCTTGCGATTGAACTTGTAGATCCACAAAAAGGTTGAAATTTGAATCTGGTGGAAGAGTAGTATTAGCAATCTAAGTCATTCACTAACATCTCATTTGGGTCATGGGGACTCCCTAGGGGTCCTAGTATGCCTTATCACACATTAGGACGCCTAGGAAGTCCCCCTCACCCCTTTTGACACATAAGAATGCTCAAGTGTGTCTTAAGGGGTCGTCACTAACATCTCATCTGGGTCATGGGGACTCCCTAGGGGTCCTACTATGCCTTATCACGCGTTAGGACACCAAGGAAGTCCCCCTCACCACTTTTGACACATTAGAATGCTCAAGTGTGTCTTAAGGGGTCATAGGACCCCTTAAGACACACTTGAGTGTTCCAATGTGTAAAAAGGGGTCACGAGGACTCCTTAGGGATCCTAACACCTTATCCCATGCTAGGACCCTAGGGAATCCCCATGACAACTTTTGACACATCGAAATGCTCAAGTGTGTCTTAAGGGGTCCTACAATGCCTTAAGACACACTTGAGTGTTCCAATGTGTCAAAAGGGGTCGCGAGGACTGCCCAGGGGTCCTAGTACGCCTTATCACACGTTAGGACCCCTAGGGAGTCCCTGTGACCCCTTTTGACACATTGGAATCTCAAGTGTGTCTTAAGGGGTCGTACCAATGACCCCTTTTGACACATTGGAATGCTCAAGTGTGTCTTAAGGGGTCCTACAACACCTTAAGACACACTTGAGCATTCCAATGTGTCAAAAAGGGTCACGGGGACTCCCTAGGGATCCTGGTATGCCTTATCATAGGTTAGGACCCCTAGGGAATCCTCGTGACCCCTATTGACACATTGGAACGCTCAAGTGTGTCTTAAGCAAAGACCCCTTAAGACACACTTGAGCGTTCCAATATGTCAATAGGGGTCACGGGGACTCCCTAGGGGTCCTAGTATGCCTTATCATGTGTTAGGACCCCTAGGGAGTCCCCATGACCCCTTTTGACACATTGGAATGCTCAAGTGTATCAAAAGGCATCACGAGGACTCCCTAGGGGTCCTGACGCATGATAAGGAAGACTAGGACCCTTAGGGAGTCTGCGTGACCCCTTTTGAAACATTGGAACACTCAAGTATGTCTTAAGACCCCTTAAGACACACTTGAGTGTTCCAATGTGTCAAAAGGGGTCACACAGACTCCCTAGGGGTCCTAGTCCACCTTATCACGCGTTAGGACCCCTAGCGAGTCCCCGTGACCCCTTTTGACACATTGGAATGCTCAAGTGTGTCTTAAGGGGTCTTAAGACACACTTGAGCATTCCAATGTGTCAAAAGGGGTCACAGGGACTCCCTAGGGGTCCTAGTATGCCTTATCACATGTTAGGACACCTAGGGAGTCCCCGTGACCCCGTTTGACACATTGCAATGCTCAAGTGTGTCTTAAGGGGTCCTAAGACCCCTTAAGACACACTTTAGCATTCTAATGTGTCAAAAGGGGTCACGGGGACTTAGGACCCCTTAAGACACACTTGAGTGTTGCAATGTGTCAGAAGGGGTCACGAGGACTCCCTATAGGTCCTAGTATGCCTTATCACATGTTAGGACCCCTAGGGAGTCCCCGTCACCCCTTTTGACACATTGGAATGCTCAAGTGTGTCTTAAGGGGTCGTAGGACCCCTTAAGACACACTTGAGAATTCCAATGTGTCAAGCGGTCACGGGGACTCCCTAGGGGTCATAGTATGCCTTATCATGGGTTAGGATCCCTATGGAGTCCCCGTGACCCCTTTTGACGCATTGTAATGCTCAAGTGTGTCTTAAGGGGTCGTAGGAACCCTTAAGACACACTTGAGCTTTCCAATGTGTCAAAAGGGGTCACGGGGACTCCCTATGGGTCCTAGTATGCCTTATCATGTGTTACGACCCCTAGGGAGTCTCCGTGACCCCTTTTGACACATTAGAATGCTCAAGTGTGCCTTATGGGGTCATAAAGAGTCCCTGTGACCCCTTTTGATACACTGGAATGCTCAAGTGTGCCTTAAGGGGTCATAGGACCCCTTAAGGCACACTTGAGCATTCCAATGCGTCAAAAGGGGTCATGGGGAATCCCTAGGGGTCTGAGTATGCCTTATCACATGTTAGGACCCCTAGGGAGTCCCCGCGACCCCTTTTGACACATTGGAATGCTCAAGTGCATCTTCAGGGGTCCTACGACCCCTTAAGCCACACTTGAGCATTCCAATGTGTCAAAAGAGGTCACGGGGATCCCCTAGAGGTCCTAGTATGCCTTATCACATGTTAGGACCCCTAGGGAGTCCCCGTGAACCCTTTTGACACACTTGAGCATTCCAATGTGTCAAAAGGGGTTACAAGAAATCCCTAGGGGTCCTAACATGTGATTAGGCATAGTAGGACCCCTAGGGAGTCCCCGTGACCCATAGCATGTCCCTATGACCCCATAAGACACACTTGAACATTCTAATGCATCAAAATGGGTCACGGGGACTCACTAGGGGTCCTAGTATGCCTTGTCACGCGTTAGGACCCCTAGGGAGTCCCTGTGACCCCTTTTGACACATTGGAATGCTCAAGTGTGTTGAAAGGGGTCATGGGGACTCGCTAGGGGTCCTAATCCTTGATAAGGCATACTAGGGCCCCTAGGGAGTCCCCGTGACCCCTTTTGACACATTTGAATGCTCAGGTGTGTCTTAAGGGGTCTTAAGATAGACTTGAGCTTTCCAATGTGTCAAAAGGGGTCATGGGGACTCCCTAGGGGTCCTAGTACACCTTATGACATGTTAGGACCCCTAGGGAGCCCTTGTGACCCCTTTTGACACATTGGCCTGCTCAAGTGTGTCTTAAGGGGTCCTAAGACCCCTTAAGACACACTTTGAGGGTTCCAATGTGTCAAAAGGGGTCACGGGGGCTCCCTAGGGGAACTAGTGTGCCTTATCACATGTTAGGATCCCTAGGGAGTCTGTGTGACCCCTTTTGACACATTGGAATGCTCAAGTGTGTCTTAAAAGGTGACGGGGACACCCTAGGGGTCCTAACATGTGATAAGGCATACTAGGACGCCTAGGGAGTTCTTGTGACCCCTTTTGACACATTGGAAGGCTCAAGTGTGTCTTAATGGGTCTTAAGACACACTTGAGCATTCCAATGTGTCAAAAGGGGTCATGGGACTCCCTACGTGTCCTAGGATGCCTTATCATGTGTTAGGACCCCTAAGAAGTCTCCCTGACCCCTTTTGACACATAGGAATGCTCAAGTGTGTCTTAAGGGGTCCTAGGACCCCTTAAGACACACTTGAGTGTTTCAATGTGTCAAAAGGGGTCACGGGGACTCCCTAGGGGTCCTAATGCCTTATCACACATTAGGACCCCTAGGGAGTCCCCGTGACCCCTTTTGACACATTGGAATGCTCAAGTGTGTCTTAAGGGGTCGTAGGACCCCTTAAGACACACTTGAGCATTCCAATGTGTCAAAAGGGGTCATGGGGACTCCCTAGAGTTTCTAATGTCTTATCACATGTTAGGATCCCTAAGGAGTCCCCTTGACCCCTTTTGACACATTGTAATGCTAAAGTGTATCTTAAAGGGTTGTATGACCCTTTAAGACACACTTGAGCATTACAATGTGTCAAAAGGCATCACGGAGACTCCCTAGGGGTCCTAGTACACCTTATCATGCGTTAGGATCCCTAGGGAGTCCTCGTGACCCCTTTTGACACATTAGAAGGCTCAAGTTTGCCTTAAGGGGTCCTAAGACCCCTTAAGGCACACTTGAGCATTCCAATGTGTCAAAAGGGGTCACAGGGACTCCCTAAGCTTCCTAGTATGTCTTATCACATGTTAGGACCCCTAGGGAGTCCTCGTGACCCCTTTTGACACATTGGAATGTTCAAGTGTGTCTTAAGGGGTCCTAAGACCCCTTAAGACACACTTGAACATTCCAATGTGTCAAAAGGGGTCATGGGGAAGACCTCTTGAGACACACTTGAATGTTCCAATGTGTCAAAAGGGGTCACAGGGACTCCCTTGGGGTCCTAGTATGCCTTATAACGTGTTAGGACCCCTAGGGAGTCCCCGTGAACCCTTTTGACACATTGGAATGCTCAAGTGTGTTTTAAGGGGTCTTATGACCCCTTAAGACACACTTGACCATTCCAATGTGTCAAAAGGGTTCACAGGGACTTCCTAGGGGTCCTTGTATGCCTTATCACGTGTTAGGATCCCTAGGGAGTCCTCGTGACCCCTTTTGACACATGGGAATGTTGAAGTGTGTCTTAAGGGGTCATAGGACCCATTAAGACACACTTGAGTGTTCCAAGGTGTCAAAAGGGGTCACGGGGACTCCCTAGGTGTTGTAGTATGGCTTATCATGCGTTAGGACCCCTAGGGAGTCCCCGTGACCCCTCTTGACACATTGGAATGCTCAAGTGTGTCTTAAAGGGTCTTAGGACCCCTTAAGACACACTTTAGCATTGCAATGTGACAAAAGGGGTCACGGGGACTCCCTAAGGGTCCTAGTATGCCTTATGACACGTTAGGACCCCTAGGGAGTCCCTGTGACCCCTTTTGACACATTGGAATGATTAAGTGTGTCAAAAGGGGTCACGGGGACTCCCTAGGGGTCCTAACATGTGATAAGGCATACTAGGACCCCTAGGGAGTCCCCGTGAACCCTTTTGACACATTGGAATGCTCAAGTGTGTCTTAAGGGGTCCTAAGAACCCTTACGACACACTTGAGCATTCTAATGTGTCAAAAGGGGTCACGGGGACTCCCTAGGGGTCCTAACATGTGATAAGGCATACTACGACCCCTAGGGACTCCCCGTGACCTCCTTTGACACATTGGAACACTCAAGTGTGTCTTAATGGGTCACGGGGACTTCCTACGGGTCCTAACACATGATAAGGCATACTAGGACACTTATGGAGTTCTTGTGACCCCTTTTGACACATTGGAATGCTCATGTGTGTCTTAAGGGGTTTTAAGACACACTTGAGCATTCCAGTGTGTCAAAAGGTGTCATGGGGACTCCCTAGGGGTCCTAGTATGTCTTATGACATGTTAGAACCCCTAGGAAGTCCCCCTGACCCCTTTTGACATATTGGAATTCTCAAGTGTATCTTAAGGTGTCGTAGGACCCCTTGAGACACACTTGAGTGTTCCAATGTGTCAAAAGGGGTGACAGGGACTCCCTAGGGTTCCTAATGCCTTATGACACATTGGGACCCCTAGGGAGTCCCCGTGAACCCTTTTGACACATTGGAATGCTCAAGTGTGTCTTAACACACTTGAGTGTTCCAATGTGTCAAAATGGGTCACGGGGACTCCCTAGGGGTCCTAGTACACCTTATCACACATTAGGATCCCTAGGGAGTCCCCGTGACCCCTTTTGACACATTGGAACACTCAAGTGTGTCTTAAGGGGTCCTAAGACCTCTTAAAACACACTTGAGCATTCTAATGTGTCAAAAAGGGTCATGGGGACTCCTTAGGGGTCCTAGTACACCTTATCATGCGTTAGGACCCCTAGGGAGTCCCCGTGACCCCTTTTGACACATTGGAATGTTCAAGTGTGTCTTAAGGTGTCTTAGGACACCTTAAGACACACTTGAATGTTCTAATGTGTCAAAAGGGTTCACGGGGACTCCCTAGGGGTCCTAGTACGCATTTTCATGGATAAGGACTCCTAGGGGGTCCTTGTGACCCCTTTTAACACATTGGAATGCTCAAGTGTGTCTTAAGGGGTTGTAGGACCCCTTAAGACACACTTGAGCATTCCAATGTGTCTAAAGGGTGCACAGGGACTCCCTAGGGGTCCTAGTACGCCTTGTCATGCGTTAGGACCCCTAGGGAGTCCCCGTGACCCCTTTTGACACATTGGAATGCTCAAGTGTGTCTTAAGGGGTCGTAGGACCCCTTGAGACACACTTGAGTGTTCCAATGTGTCAAAGGGGGTCACGGGGACTCCCTAGGTGTCCTAGTACACCTTATCACATGTTAGGACCCCTAGCAGGTCCCCATGACCCCTTATGACCAGACAATCATGGGATTTTATAATTTTTTCATGTGTTGCAAAACAAAAAAATGTGATTTGGGGCCCATTGTTTGATTTTTGTTGACTTGTGGTCTCACCATGGGAAGTAGCAGTTGTCGAAAGGCTAAACGCAAGAGGAAGCTACTAGATGATGAAATTTAGGCATATAGGGAAAAGGATAAGGAAAATCACCAAAGAAGGAGAGAAGGTATGTTAAACATTAATCAAGGTGACCCCGTAAATGTAGTTGTAAGTGAAGAGGATGTTCAATTTGAAAATGCACAGATGGAGATTGAAAATGTAGACTTTGGGAATGAAAATGTTGGACAAGAACCACATGAACGTTATACATCTCCAAATTATATGTGAAATAAAGTCCCTTGCAATAAAGATTATCAATCTTCAAATTTGGGGCTTTCAAGAACACCTAAATGGTTAATTGAAATTGAGGAGAACATTATGAACAATTGGGAAGGAAAGAGGTCACATAGAACCATTAGGTTGTGGGCTTCAAGACTTTATGATCAATTTTTTTGAAACAAGACATTGGTTGAGAAATGTCAAATTTTTGTGTAGTTGTTAAAGATGCAAAAGATGAGACCTGTGCTTGTGAAATTGAAGATTCGTGTGAACAAGAAAATGGAGAGAAATGTCATTTTTGTGAAGAATCTTTTCAATCCTCTCAATAGCATTTGGAAGACTAGCAGAGAAAAAGACAAGAGAGTTGCTCGGAGGGTTATTACAACCTCCTTAGCAAGTCATCAGTTGAGAAAGGCTCATTTGATGAGACAAACTTGTGTTGACTTCAATATAGACTGTAAAACTTTGGGTAGAGCACTTGCAAGAAGAGAAAGACTTGATGATCCGCTTCAAATTGATACATGGGCTTATGGTGGGAGACTTGCACGTTTTGATAAGAAGCTAACAAATGTTGTCAAGGATGAAATTGAAAAATTTTGGGATGCTAACTCAAGAGGGTCACCAAATGTGAAGGATGTCTTGAAGTTGAGAGTTGGCAATCAAGACCACACTCCACATCCTAAACATTATGTGGAGGAAGACAAACAATGTTGTATAAAAAATTTTGTGAGACACATCCAACATTGAAAATATCACAAAGGTCCTTTGAATCCATGAAGCCATTTTATTGTGTACCCCTTAAGATTTGAAATACATGTTGTTGCAAATATCATGTTGAGTTTTCAATGCATCATGAATTATTAAGGTCCATTCATTCTACTTTTCATTCTAATGAAATGCTAGATGATTGTGGTGCAAGTGGTCTTCCCAAATCATCAAGAGACTTGCTAGATCAATTTTTATGTCATAGAGATGATGGTTGTTTATTTTATAAAAAAGATTGCTTAAATGCCAAGTGCTCAGAATGTGGTGGCTTGTCCAAGTTTAGAACATGTTTTCATGAGGGTTTGGAACACAATTTTGAAAATACACTCATCAAAAAAAAGGTATATGAAACAGTGAAATATACATTGAAGAGTGGAGGTGAAGGCTCTAGATGTGAGTTAGTTGCAAATGAATACAATGTTGCTGATTTTATCTCAGATTTCAAGAGAAATCTTTTTTACAAGTATGAAAGGCATAGTCACAGGTCTCAATGGTTGGATCAACAATTCAGGACATGTAAGGACACTTTCCCCATTGGAACTATTATATCCATTGTAGACTTTGCGGAGAACTATACATTGCAGCCCCAAAATGAGACTCAAGCCCAATATTACAATTCCATACAGGTTTCTATTTTTGTACACATCACATATAGACATTCCCCTGATAACACAAAAGATGAGAAAAAGATAATGAGAGAGTACCATTTTTATAAGAGCGATGATAGGTCTCACTCTCATGAGTTTGTTCAACATTGTTTCCAGAACTATTTTGACTTCTTGCAGGAAAATGGTATTGCTATGGATAGGCATCTCATTTGGTCGGATAATTGCACCGGTCAATTTAAGAATGCCAGAATGTTTTATTGGTTCTGTAGAATGCATGTGGAGAGAGGTGTACCTCATATTTGGAGTTTTTTTGAGTCAGGGCATGGGAAAGGGGAGCATGACGGAGTAGGTGCGTGTGTGAAGAGAGCTCTAGTTAAGGAGCAGTTGAGGATTTCAGGTGTTGTACTTCTTGATGCTTGTTCTATTGTTGATTGGTGTACTTTAGCATTGTCACAGGGGGGAACTCTTGATTCTACAGTGCGTAGATTCTCTTGGTTGGTTGAGGAGGGAACTATAGGAGATAGATTGGATTTTCAAATAGTGAAAGATTCTTCAAAAATGCATTCATTCCGAAGCTCCAATAGTAGTACATGGACCATTTGGACACGAGAGTTGGCTTGTTTTTGCCCCATGTGTTTTTAGTATGATTGGGATCATTGCGAGTGAAGTGAGTGGGTGGATACATGGGTTCCACAGTGTCTAACTCCTTTATCTTTGACACTCTCTATAAGAAATGATGACATGGACACTTCAGTTGACTATGACCATCTTTCAGATCTTTTGAAGCTAGGAGATGTTTTTGCATTGGTTGCACTGCAAGGGAATGATGAGAGGTCAGATTATTGGTTAGCACGTTGTGTACAAGGTAAATAGAAGCTTGTACAACCGATGACAGATGGTGATGGGTTCACATATCCTACTGGTTCAGTTGTTGTTGCGGGAACATGGCTGTGAACATACATGATTAGAAAGAATGGAGTTCCCACATTTGAAGACTATGTGAAGCACAAAACTATTCTCATGTATTCACACCTTGTTATAACAACAAATGTCAAGTTGTCAAAGCATCAAGGAAGACCAAAGATAAAATAACTTTGGACTATTACTACTACTGATCATGAAGCACTATTGGAGATCTTGAAGCAAAGAGATGACCCTTCAAGAACACTTGACTAGGTAATAAGTTAACTTAGTGCATTGTTTTCTAAGTTCATTAAGCTTAATTTCAATACATTAATTTGACCTTTCTTAGATTGTATTTTGAGTCAATAAACTTGGTTTTGTATGTGGATTGTAACTTGTTAATAAACCATGGATCCAATCAGAGATAGAAGGACAAAAGGATCCTTAATGGTTAATTGAGATCTTTTGAAGCCTATAATGGCAATTTGTAACAATCAATTTGATTTAAAAGTTAAATGTCCTAAAACTCTTCATAAGGACTTATGAACAAAATCATGTATGGGTGGCCAATAGTGCCAAGAAGAGATCTTACATGTCATATACTTATGTCATTTGCATGGTTTGAATTCTTACATGTTTGATTGTTGTTTCTAATGCTTTAAGGATATTATTTTTTAGTATTTCAAAAAATCTATAAAAGTTAAACCTCAAACATAATAAGCTCCATAGTTCAAATTTCACAGTTCAAATTTAAAACATACCACTAACAGTCAGTTGAAAGCAGCTCATATCTGAGACCTCATGAGAGGTATCGACAAATTGTTAGGTGTTATGGGATCATGTTTTTGAGGTCTACAATAACCTCTCTTGATTTTGGGCAATTTGACTTCATTTGCATTTGGCAAGGCGATCTCAGTCGATGCCAAAACTTGCAGCGAGGGTCAGTTGAAAGTGGCTCAGCAACGTATCTTTCAAACCGTCCAACCTGGCATCGAACTGTCTACTCCATTGGCTCTAGTTGGCCAGGTAAATGCTAGTGACAACCCTGTTCTACCCACAGAGTCACCGGAATGCTCGCGACCACGCTTGACCCAAGTGACCCCAAGGTGCACTAAGCACGATTAGGCAGTGATCTTCTGGGGCTCGTATCTCAGACTTCGTGAGAGGTATTGAAAAAATGTTAGGTACTACAAGATCATATTTTGAGGTCTACAATAACCTCTCTCAGTTTTGGGCTATTCGACTTTGTTTGCATTTGGCAAGGCAATCTCAGTCAATGCTAAAGCTTGCAGTGAGGGTCAGTTGAAAGTGGCTCAGCAACGTATCTTTCAAACTGTCTGACCTAGCATTGAACCATCTATTGCATCAGCTCTAGTTGGCTGGGTAAACACCAGTGACAACCCCATTCTACCCATAGAGTCATTGGAACGCTTGCGACCACACTCGACCCAAGTGACCCCAAGGTGCACTAAGCATGATTGGGCAGCAATCTTCTAGGGCTCATATCTCAGACCTCATGAGAGGTATTGAAAAATTGTCAAGTGCTACAAGATCATGTTTTCAAGGTCTACAATTACCTCTCTTAGTTTTGGGCGATTCGACTTCGTTTGCATTTGGCAAGGCGATCTCAGTCGATGCCAAAACTTGTAGTGAGGGTCAGTTGAAAGTGGCTCAGCAGCATATCTTTCAAATAGTTTGACCTGGCATCAAACCGTCTATTCCATCAGCTCTAGTTGGCTGATTAAATGCCAGTGACAATCCCATTCTACCCACAGAGTCACCGGAACGCTCGGGACCATGCTCGACCCAAGTGACCCCAAGGTGCACTAAGCACGATTGGGCAATGATCTTCTGGGGCTCATCTCTCAGACCTCATGAGAGGTATCAAAAAACCATTAGGTGCTATAGGATCATGTTTTTGAGGTCTACAATAACCTCTCTTATTTTTTGGCGATTCGGCTTCACTTGCATTTGGCAAGGTGATCTCAATTGATGCCAAAACTTGCAGTGAGGGTTAGTTGAAAGTGGCTCAGCAGCGTATCTTTAAAACCATCTGACCTAGCATCAAACCATCTACTCCATCAACTCTAGTTGGCCGGGTAAATGCCAATGACATCCCCATTCTTCCCACAGAGTCACCGAAATTCTCGCGACCACGCTCGACCCAAGTGACCCCAAGGTGCACTAAGCATGATTGGGCAGTGATCTTTTGGGGCTTCTATCTTGGACCTCATGAGAGGTATCGACAAACTATTAGGTGCTATGGGATCTTATTTTTGAGGTCTACAATAACCTCTCTTAGTTTTGGGTGATTCAACTTTGTTTGCATTTGGCAAGGCGATCTCAGTCGATGCCAAAACTTGCAGTGAGGGTCAGTTCAAAGTGGCTCAGCAGCGTATCTTTCAAACTATCTGACCTGGCATTGAACGGTCTACTCCATCAGCTCCAGTTGGTCAAGTAAATGCCAGTGACAACCTTGTTCTGCCCACAAAGTCACCGGAACGCTCGCGACCACGCTTGACCCAAGTGACCCCAAGCTGCACTAAGCACGATTGGGTAGAGATCTTCTAGGGCTCATATCTCAGACCTCATGAGAGGTATCAAAAAACTATCAAGTGCTACGAGATTTTGTTTTCAAGGTCTACAATAACCTCTCTCAGTTTTGGGCGATTCGACTTCATTTACATTTGGCAAGGTGATCTCAGTCGATGCCAAAACTTATAGTGAGGGTCAATTTAAAGTGGCTCAGCAGCGTATCTTTCAAACCATCTAACCTATCATCAAATCATGTACTCCATTAGCTCCAGTTGGCTGGGTAAATGCTAGTGACAACCCCATTCTTCCCATAGAGTCACCGAAATGCTCGCGACCACGCTCGACCCAATTGACCCCAAGGTGCACTAAGCACGATTGGGCAGCAATCTTCTGGGGCTCATATCTTGGACCTTGTGAGAGGTATTGACAAATCGTTAGGTGCTATGGGATCATGTTTTTGAGGTCTACAATAACCTCTCTCAATTTTGGGCGATTCAACTTTGTTTGCATTTGGCAAGGTGATCTCAGTCGATGCCAAAACTTGTAGTGAGGGTTAGTTGAAAGTGGCTTAGCAACGTATCTTTCAAACCATCTGACCTGGCATCAAACTATTTTCTCCATCAGCTCTAGTTGGCTGGGTAAATGCCAATGACAACCCCATTCTATCCATAGAGTCACCGGAATGCTTGTGACCATGCTCGACCCAAGTGACCCCCAAGGTGCACTAAGCATGATTGGGCAGCGATCTTCTAGAGCTTGTATCTCAGACCTTGTGAGAGGTATTGAAAAACTGTCAGGTGCTACAGGATCATTTTTTTGAGATCTCTCAATTTTGGGTGATTCGACTTCATTTGCATTTGGCAAGGCGATCTCAGTCGATGCCAAAACTTGTAGTGAGGGTCAGTTCAAAGAGGCTCAGCAGCGTATCTTTCAAACCATCTGACCTGGCATCAAACCGTCTACTCCATCAACTCTAGTTGGCCAGGTAAATTCTAGTGACAACCCCATTCTTCCCATAGAGCCACCAAAATGCTCGCGACCACGCTCGACCCAAGTGACCCCAAGGTGCACTAAGCACGATTGGGCAGTGATCTTCTAGGGCTCGTATCTCAGACCTCATGAGAGGTATCAAAAAACCATTAGGTGCTATGGGATCATGTTTTTGTGGTCTACAATAACCTCTCTCAGTTTTGGGTGATTCAACTTTGTTTGCATTTGGCCAGGCAATCTCAGTCGATGCCAAAACTTGCAGTGAGGGTCAGTTGAAAGTGGCTTAGCAACGTATCTTTCAAACTATTTGACCTGGCATCAAACCATGTACTCCATCAGCTTTGGTTGGCTGGGTAAATGCCAGTGACAACCCCATTCTACCCACAGAGTCACCAGAACACTCATGACCACGCTCGACCCAAGTGACCCCAAGGTGCACTAAGCATGATTGGGCAGTGATATTCTAGGGCTCGTATCTCAAACCTCGTGAGAGGTATCGAAAAACTATTAGGTGCTATGGGATCTTGTTTTTGAGGTCTACAATAACCTCTCTTAGTTTTGGGTGATTTGACTTCATTTTCATTTGGCAACGTGATCTCAGTCAATGCCAAAACTTGTAGTGAGGGTCAGTTGAAAGTGGCCCAGCAGCGTATCTTTCAAACCATCTAACCTGGCATCAAATCATCTGCTCCATTGGCTGTAGTTGGCTAGGTAAATACCAGTGACAACCTCATTCTATTCTGCAATCATTTGAAATGGAGGAAATAAATGAAATTATCCAACGGAGTACGAAGGAAGTCATGATACCTTGTTTCCCCGTCACAATGAAAGTGAAATACTTTACAATACATTAATCCAGTTTGGTATCAAGACTATGCCTATTATTGTAGGACCATTGACATACTTGTTATCCAAGCCTGCAAAGGGAGTTATCAAAATATTCGATGTCCTCTTTCTCCTTGATACAATTCTTCTTATCTACAAAGAGGTTGGGTGGATATATGGTTTAGTTACAAAGGACATTTTGACTACTTTCAAAACACATTGTCATGCATGGCATTCTATATATTGTGTGTCCCCTAGGCTAGATTTCACAGGGTCTACTCCAATTAACATTTCAGATCAGCTGAATCAAGTTCTACATTGGGCTCGTGGATCAGTAGAATTTTTTCTGAACAGACATTGTCCTATTTGGTATGGCTATGAAGGTAGACTAAAATGGTTGGAGAGGCTATCAATGCCACTATCTATCCAAGGACATGCCATCATCCTCGGGGTCGGTTATAATTTTAACTATCGAGTCCCATAAAAATTGTGACTTGGAAGCATAGATAGTATATGTAAACTATTTGACAGAATGCCCACAAGCAGAGCACAGCATATGGAATTATAGATAGGAGCAATAGAACTAGTAAAAGGTATCCAAAAATGAAGTTTCCAAAGCTTTGTCAGGTTAGATTGGTCGATGATAATGAGAATTGGTTTTGCACATCGACAGTATTGGCATTCAAGAACATGATAATCTATAATGCAATTTCAATATTAAGACATTATCATTTCCTAAGAATGCCCCAACACCGAATGTCAAGGAGGACCCAACATCTTCCCTGATGGATAGAACCTTCTTTCATGCTCGGTTGTTGGATTCATAGAGGTTTGGGACTATATCAGTGGGAAACTTAAGAGCAATTTTCAATACCAAGTTGATGATGCCTTCATGATGCATGATAATGTAGTTCTTTGTGTTGACATCAATCATGATTCAGAGATGTTGGCTTCAAGTTCATAGGGTGGGAAAATTGAGGAGGATGTGCTTGCAATTGAATCCCAAAATACATATGTATGATGGCTTCAAAAAAATATTTCTTGGTGTCACTTGCATGAAGTGGTATGTTTGTGGAGAGCCAGAAATGACACGCTCTAGTTATAGCACCAAGCATCCAATCAAAACACAGAGGCATTAACAATTGTGTTGCAATAAGATCCAGATGGCACTATTCTATAGGAATAGATCCATTTTGAAAGATGTAGAGCGCCAAGTAACATCGACTTTCATAAAAAAATATTACTAAGGCACTCACAAAGGGAGACTTTAATGTATTCGAGAAAGAAGATGTGGATAGACACGTCCTCAAGAATTAGTTATTATAATAGGAAAGAAACTGACTGAAAGGGGAAAATAAGTAAGGCTCGTAGAGGAGATTTTGGGGGTTCTGGATTCTGCCTGACCCAAGAGACTTTGTGCCAGGGGATGGATATATTAGGATTTTTATTGTAATGCAGGGAAAGAGGGATTTTATTTTCAGATAATGATTAATGTACAGGAACAACAAAATCTTTGTTGTTTTGCTGTGTTCAAAGAAGGATATGTCAGCATATTAAAACTTCTATTTTAGGTGCTCACTTTCTAATTGATATTCATCTTTGAATGATATTGGTTTCTTTTGAATGCGTATCTGTTATGTCTGATCATCAGCACAATCATCTGTGGACTTTATGCTATAGTTTTTCGTGTATTTGGAAAGAACCATTTGTCTTTCTCTCTTAGTTTCTTTCTGTAATGCATTGTTTAGGTAAATGAAATTTGTAGTGTTTACTATCCTTTTCTTTTCAGTAAATTAGTCCCTTTGCGTCTATCTCATGTTTATGAATAGATGTTTATAAGCCTTTATTGCTTTCAGGTTAAAAGCATTATCATTTATAGTTTAGTTGATTCATTGTAAATCCTACAGGGGGAGTTGTACCCGAATCATTCAAAGGGTGCTTACGCTTCTTAATAGCGAAGTGACCCAACTGTTGGTGTTGGTTGAGTCTTTTTGTTTGGGCTTTACGGGTCATTTTTTAAGCGTTTCTTTGGAAGACAAATCTGTTCACCAACAAGAAGTTAAACCTCAAACATAATAAGCTCCATGAATAGGGTATTCCAGAGTAAAGAAAAACAAATGTAACTTCAACAAGATATAATTTAAATCATAATCATAATCATAGTCAAGATATAACTTCACCATTCAATTCCATAAACATGGATAATAAATATGTATATACAAAAGATGACGCAAATATAAGATATAAATGAACATGTTCTATATATGTATCAAATGTATCAAAAGTATGTCCATATACAAATATGGCACATGACATTTCAAAATGTCTACAAAATCAATGTTTTAAGGTGTACAATGTGGCATATATGCCATCTCAAAATGTGCCAAGTGTCATCTCTAAATGACCACAAAACTAAAACTGCATCCTATGATGTAGGAGGATCATCAAAATGTAGCCTCTTTGAAGAAGTGTTGGGCTCTAATTGATCCTGCATAAAAAATGAGTTCAAACCAAAGTTAGATTGCTTACTTTATATGATTTGTACATATATATATATATATAATTCATAATTTTCAAACACTAATTTAATTAAAATTATAACTGAATACAAATAAATTTGTACCTGGTCTCTCGATTGCCTACCATGATCAGGTGTCCTAGCATAAGTCCTGGGTAGTGAAGGGACCATGCCAACAATACCAACTCTGACCTATAAATATATATTTGCAATAATGAGATTAGTAGAGTGGTGCAACATAGAGTAATAAATCTACAAAATAGGATGATAGCATAATAAAATTACAAATTGATTGAACTAAAATTAAAACTTACATTTGGTGAACCCTCCTCTGGAATAGTGGTTTGGGTCAACAAAGAAATGAAAGATTCTCGTGGGCCCTCCCTCACAGTCGGAGTAACCTATGAGAGTAAAAATATTGTCAATTATATATCAATGTACTTCATCATAGCAACCCTAGTTACAAAATACAAATAACAATATGTAAAAGTCTACGTACAATTGGGCTATCACTCCGAATCGAGACGCCTGTAACCCTACGCCACCGAACCGGTGTCGGGACATCATCAATAGCCACACCCTATACAATAAAATGCAAGTAAAATATTTATTACTACACACAAGTGGCATACATATGCATGCATAATTAATCTTAAACAATTAACTACCTTTCCTTTGTTGACACCTGATGAAGGAACCCCCTCACGCCCCCCACTGACATCAGCTGTAGCCTACAAGAACATAATAAGATGACAATATATATTAGTAAATGTATGAATTTTATTGGTCTAATTGATAGCGATTTAAGCATGTACACCAAATGATATAAAAAAAACTAATGGGTACATAATTTATAATATACCATATAGTCATGAAGGCCAAATGAAATGGCCAAAAGTGTGGACTCATCCACTTGTCTCACCTCCTCCTGTGTCATCGACTAAACATAAATGGAAAAAATATATATACATAAGTATATGCAATAATTAAAACTAATCTAAATAAATAAATTATTTTTAAATTAAATAAGTCATATGACAATTTTATTTATAATGTTTACTCTTACCGTATCAATAGGAGTCAATGGCTCTACGTGTACCTCCTGAGCACTCTCATGAGATGTAGATGCTCCATGAGGTGTTGCAGCCTCTCCTATATCCCCCTCATCAATATCATGAAACTGATATATATCAGATCAGTAAGTGGTCCAAGGCACATATGCCTACACATAATGTACATATGGGGTTCGCATACATGTGAACTCCAACGAGATGTCGATGCACCAGTAGCATCCACAAGACGCAACATTGACCTGGTCTATGTGATCAACTGATCACTCAGTAAATGAATGGCCCTAAAAGTCTATTTAGCAGCCTCTCCAATGATATCAGGATGCTGCATTGGAGGAGGGGGTGCGACATCAGTGGGGGGGACAAAGGTAGTAGCCTTTTGGAACTGGGAAGATGGCCTAGTCTAAGGAGCTCCTCTGCCTATGACCATGTTGGGCCTCATACTCCAATAATCAACATGGTGACCAAGCACAAACTCAGCATACAATTTTTTAAGGAAATAAAATGGGACCTCCAAATTACTATGTGGTGGTTTCTCGAAAACCATCCAACAGTGATCCCAAAAGTTTGTGCACATTGCTTCATTTGTGCACCATTTTATTGATAATTTGAGCTTTTTGGGGTCAACTGGTATTCCGGTTTTAGGATCGACAAAAAAGGTGGCTATATATTCCTTACTTATATTAAGGGCCTCAATCCCATCATGGTCAAGCCCGTCATCAAATTGGGCATGCATATCATCATGCCAATGAAGAGCAACATTATGTTGCTACATGAGTGTGTCAATATTTCCAACAATTGTATTTAGTGTGGCAAGCATGGGACCTAATGTAGGTATATTTTGACGTGTTTTGGAAAGCTCGTATTGTGTTCAAATTTTCTTCTATCAAATCTTGTAAAGATTTAAGGTTTAGATATGGGGGATTGTTATTTGGAGGGTTATTTTCTTCATTGTTGTCAGCCATGCCTGATTAAATAAAAAACAAATCTAAATTTCAAATATTATTATAAATATAAATACAAAACCCTATTTTAAAATTAAAACGCTACATTTAGAATGAAAATGAAATAAATTAATAAAAATATACAAATAACTACTTATCGAATATGCTCAGAGTCAAATTTGTTGTTTCCAATATCAGGTACCCAAAAATATATCGGGTATCAAAAAATCACGGATAGAAACTTGAAAAAAATAGCGCAAGGAAATGAAGAAAAGGGCTTGCGGCTATCGGATTTATGCTACAGTTATCAGGTACCTGATATTTTTGAGTACCTGACTAGGCCTGTGCTTTGGTGGCAAGTTTGCCCAGGTGTACTGACACCTAGGCCTACTAAAAATTAAACAAGTTCTTTCATGCACTTTTGGACGAGTGAAAAGTGAATATTTTTCACATCACCACTTTTTGGCCCCTCATCTTCTTGCACATATCCATTGCCAGCTTTTCACACATGGAGTAGCAAATAAAAATTGTGAATTTGATAGAAGTACTTTAGCCTCAGGGGCTTGGTATGATTTTCTATCTTATTCAAATCTATGCATTGTTATTTCATGCATATCCTTATGGTATTCTCTTCTTTTCTTTCTAGGGATTCACCTCTTTCCTTTGCTAAGTAGTATTTATCTACTATGTGATATCCAATCATACATGAAAATTATGGTTTCCATTAAGGACCTATGTCCTTGATGGGAACCTTATTTTTTGTTTGACATTGGGTTTCCATGGTCAATACATCTCTCACCTTGGAAACTAAATAGTGCGCTATCCCTCATCAAGGATTATTTTTCTTTTCGCTTCTTGCATGATATCTCTTTACATTCATCCCTTCCATGGCCTCATAGGAGCTGTGACCTTCTTGGCTTGGACTGGGTGTTGTTTGAGGATATTGTCTTGATGATGAAGAAGGCTTTATCCTTGTTCTTTCTTTTCCTTAACATGACAAAATAGAATCTTTTTGTCATCTTAAGGAGGGGGGCATACACAGGGTCTCCCTTGTACTATAGTTTTTATTTTATTTTATATGCTAAATCTTCTGAAGGTAACAAATCCTGAGGAAATACGCATTTTTCAAGACATACAAACACACACACATACAAACATACACACATACATGCTAAATCTTCTGAAGGTAATGCATAGAAGCTGCTTCCTAAGGAGATACACATTTTATATTCATAATGATACAAGAAGGTGGATCTATGAGTATTTTACACTTAAAAGCACAGTACAAGCACAGTTTATGGGTGAACCGATTGGGCTCTCCCTCCAAGGTGATTCATGGTAAGGTTGGCATCTTATCAGGTGAGGTAATCACTTTCTCCTTCTTTTCATGCATGGAGTAATAAATATGGATTGTGAGTTTGATAGAAGTACTTTAGCCTCAAGGGCTTGGTATGATTTTCTATCTTAGTCAAATCTATGCATTTTTATTTCATACATGTTCTTCTCTTTTCACTTTCATGTTAGTAGGACTGGATCATGAAGCTATGTTGTCTATAGTGTTTCTCTTGTCTTTCTTATGTAATCATTTATGCTCTTATGATAGCTTTCCAAATATGATATTGGTATGAGAAATATTTCTTAGGAAGGTTTCTTATGCTAATTGATTTGGGTTGTTTAGTACTAACCCTTTTTCTTTTTGTACACTCTCATGTATGTATGTTGAGTTAGAATCCTTGGTCTGGGGGCTAGTGTTCCTGACTAAGTGTATTTTATCTCATTTTGAATCCACTGGGATCTCTTCTCTCTTCTCCTTTACCAAGAGTTTGCATCGAGTCCATACTCTTGCTAAAGTGGGGGCTTAATGTATCGTCTTAAAATGGAAGCACTTCCATGTTAAGAGTGTTTAGCCCTCTAAGTAAGTGGTTTAAGGTCATGATTGGCACCTTGATTAGACCTTTGCATGTATTTAGCTTTCTCTGCGCTTTCCACTTCTTTGTACTTGATTTCTTCATTCTAGGTGAAATTAGGGTTAAGGTCCTGAGGACTTTTCTTGATTTTCCCTCTTTCATGGCTCTATTTTCTAGGTAGGGTTTAGAAATGAGACCTCCTAGTCCTTCATCATATCAATTCAAGGATTTTCTATTTGTTCCTGACACTGGGTCCTATTCAGATAGTAATTTTCAAGTTTCTAGCACCCCTGGAACCCCTGTTGCAGAATCTAGCCAAGTTAGGGTCTAAGGTCAATGTCAACCTCAACACTGACCAGGTCAAGGTCAACCTCAACCTTGACCTCTTCCTGCCAAGATTTCAAAATTTCAAATGTTGGCAGTTTGCCTTTCGGGAAATTTATTTCTCCGCCTCTGGGTCGGCTGTTTCGGGATCCAAAGTGGAAAATTCTTTAATTGCATTTAATCAAGGTATATTTTCTAAAGGGTATGACCTAATTGGGATTTAGTTTTCCAAGGTGGCCCTTCTAGAGGAATGTATCCTAGATCACTATAAAAGGAGGCCTTCCTCTCTCATTTTCATATGATATCTCAAGTGTTCATGCTCAAGTTCTCTCAAGCTCTCAAGGTGTTCAAGCAAGCATTCATTCAAGCATTCAAGTCTTCTTCTCCATCCAAGTTCTCCATTGAAGATCAAGGATTAAAGCATTCAAGCCATTGAAGGGATTTGGTTCAAGCATTCAAGATCTATCATTCAAACCCTAGATCTAGCCACCATGGTGGTGTGATCTTCCTTCAAGATCCTTTGTTCATCTTCAAGATCCATATCATTGTTCCCTCAAGGTGGATTTCAAGCATACAACCATGGAGGTTTGATGATGTTATGTTCAAGATTTCATATCTACCTACTTGATTACATTCCAAATACATTAGCATATCTATTGAATTGCATATCTTCATTGTTAGATTCATTTCTACTACTTGCTAGCATTCTCCTATTTCAATTTCAATTATAGGTTGAATCCAAACCAGGGTTTCACCAAGGCAAACTCCCCATACAAACAAAACCATTTTTCTTGCAGGTACAGGTGTGGAATCTTGAATCTAAGAGTGAATTTAGATACCCTTTTCGGCAAACTTTCAGGATCTGTGAACAAAATCAAAATCAGACTTCAGAATAAAAATGTGGTCTTTGACCTTTTAAAAGGTCAAAGTCGACCTGATTAAATCTGGGACAAAGAATTCTGGGTTTTTTAGATCTCACAGTTTTGGTTCAGACTTGCAAGAATCAACTATTTTTGAGATCATTTGACAAGGTTTTCAGCCAATTCTTTTTCAGAGGTAAGTACCTTTATCTCTTCATTTCAATATTAGTCATCTATATTTACTTTCTATATCAATACAATCTCATGTAAGTAGAAATTAATGGCTTTGGGGTCTCTTTTATGTGTAAATCATTGTCCTAGGACCCCATACACTACTTTATTCCATTCCTGTTGTTGAAGTGGTGGATTTCTTTCTTCACAATCACACGACCTTATATTAGCCACTTTGTTTGAAATGGATTCAAACTTCTGATAGGAGTAATAGTAGTTGGGGGAGGGGGGGGCAGGGTCTTTTTTGTAGCGATGCATGCAAGCCAAACATCATTTTTGAAGGATTTGGTTGTTTAGGTGGAGCAAGATCTCCTACATTTGTGCATGTGTCATATGAAGTTCCTACATATTCCTCTTCAATTTTTTTTGGTTCTTTGAAGAAGAAGGTGGGGTCACCAATGATATCATGGTTTCTACATAGGACCTCTAAGTTGGAGACTACAATCCACCTATAGAACTTAATTGAATTATAATATTAGTATTGAGGTGTAACTGCACAAGAAAATGTATTACAATCCACCTATAGAATTCAATAGAATTTCAAAATCAGTATTGAGTTGTAAGTGCAAAAGAAAATGGAATTGGTGTGTTGCAAGAAAGATTTACTTGTTATAGGCTCACCTTGAGTTACAAATGGTTGGAATAGTAAAACATGTGAGTTGGACAATAGAGCCCCTTTTTATTGTCTCAGTTGTTAAAAGGTCATTAAACTTGCTTGGAAAGGTAGCTTTTTGCAAATGGAGACCGTTAGAGAGCTCTAATTTGTATCTAATGGTCGATTCATTTCCTTGCCCAAATGGTGCAATGGACAAAACTTGAAGTTGCGAATGTACATCTAAGTTGTCATTGTTGATAATCTTTATTGCATTTTCTCGCAAAGAGTGAGACATAGCTTAAAGGAGAGGTAACATATCTATAAATTTAAATAAGTGTCAAGAGATATGCTGGTTAGAAGTAGAAGCAAGCTATTAAAAGTTGAAAGGGAAATGCAGTTAAAGAAAATAAACAAATAACACACAATGGTAACAAAACATGGAAATTACATATGTGGCCCCGTCGAATGTAAAGACATATGTAAAAGTGTGTTGGAATAGTAATCATGAACATAATTTGTTTTGCATACAAGATGCACAATAAAATTATTGTAATCAAATCAATTATGTGGACATCCATAATGAAAAAAAAGAGTTGGGAAAAGGTAAGTTGCAGTGATCAAACAAATGGAAGGATTAGAAAGCACACGTTCACTGTTGTATTGAATGTAAAGTTATAAAAGGACAAAAGTGAATGTCATTTTTCCATTCCATTATATGAGTTGTGTTGAACACTTGCGGGCAATTATAAGGTAATTCGAAGTAATTGAGATGTTAGTTGTGATCTTGTGCCAAGATTGAAGCAGTGATTGAAGAATCCTAATCGATGAGAAAAGAGGTATTTCTTTGTGTTCCAACATGCTTCTATACTTTCTTTTACAAAGAAAATTATTGTTGGCATTATGGACATTCCTATATTTATCAAAATTATTAACAAATAGAGGTCATATTTTAGGATGCATCCTACAAACACAGTGGAGAGTGATCCCACAGGTGCTTTATCTTTGATACCCCATGGTGTGTTTTTGACTGAAGAAATAAAATCATTTATCTATTGTAAGGTTTAAGATCTTGGTTCCAATTCTATCTTCAATGCATATATGCCAAATTGTGCAATGGCTTTGGATTGAAGGGAGAATACAAACATTTTGTAGATAAAGGTTTCACCTATATTGTTGACCTACCTGATGATCTTGAATTCAAATGGATAAGATATATGTTGAGTTGAGTGCATGATAAATTTATCTAGTTAGATAGGGCATACAAGATAACTAAGGAGATCATTCACACAGTAGCTAGTTTGTGTGCAACTGACAGCTTGCCTATTTTGAGGATGATCCTTCTACATGAAGTTACACATCTAACAATGTCAAGAAAATATTAGTGGGTCATGAAAATCTTCGATATAAAAGATATCAAGGTCAAGTTTGCATCTATGTTAATCGGTTATGAAGTATATCAATCGAGATGATTGATCAATGTGCCCAGTGGTGGAATTCAAACTACATATCGGATGGTGAAGGAAAATGCATAGTATGACCTATGTAAGGTCATGATAAGTCAGTTATTTGTGAATATGGAGAAAGAAGGATAAGATATAAGTTTTCAAGTATGACTCAGTCTTGGTATTTATATTTTTCTATTTTCCAAATCATTTTAATGGCTTTGGTAATGTTTAGTGGTCAACTGACAAATTGGTAGCACTGCAAATTAAGGAATGTATAAGGATGTTAGGAAATAACTTTACTAGTGCTACGTGGGGTGATTTCAAATAATTTTAAAAATGAATGCATGAGAGGGAAATGATCCTAACCGACATTGTGAAGAATTACAAAGAGGACATTTGTTTTATTGTGGATACTAATACATGTAGAATATAGGTGGTACAACCAAGAACTTCTTGGGATCTACTGATGGGATATGAGGTAAATGGTGATATATTATCAGTCCATGCTAATGAGTTACTATCCAAACTGATTGATGCAAGTACTCCCAGGTTTGAAAATTATGAAGAAATCTATTTGAAAATATACTCACAGCTAATGGAACTGGTGATGGATCAGAGAAGAGTGAGGAAAAGACTTGATGACCTAGCCAAGAAGAGTGGAATTACCAAAGAAAATGATGGATAAGATAAGGAATAAGATGGTAAGTGAAGAAGTTGGTACTTCTAGTATTGATGGAGAAAAAGTAGGGGTAGAGGTTGTATCTTCTACAATCAGTAAGGCTATAGGAAGAGAAAATAGAAGTTCCATAGTGATAAAGGAAAATCATTCTCCTATTACTAGAACACAATCAAGGAGGAATTTAAAAACCATTCAAACTAAAGTAGTAGTGGGTAAGGACAAGGAGAAGACACCTGAAACTGAGCAGAGAACTTACAAGAGAAATAAGGGTGTCACTCATCGCTACAAAGAGACAAAAAGAAAGAGTAAGAAGAAAGATATAGTAGAGGAAGAAGAAGTTCAAATTGAATTTGACAAAGAACAAGAAAAATTGAGGGCCAGTGGTAAAAAATCAAAGGTTCTAGGCATAACATCTGAGAAATCAATCAAATCGGTGACTAGGAGATCTAATACAAAAGATATCATAGCTGAAGAAGTTAGAGAAAATGGAAGCATCACTAAGGTAAGTGGCTAGTATGATAAATTTAATGATGAGGATAAGTAAAGGATTGAAGAATTTTTTATTTACAAGTAACAACATGCATAAATTATGAAAAGGGCCTAGTGAGCTACACAAAATGATACATGATAAATTATTCAAGAAGATTGATGCTAGGAGGATGTATGATCTGAAAGATGATAAATAAATATTGGAACAAGATTTTCTGGAATTGGAACCTGATTTAATATACCAATTGAAGTTGTGTAGAGTATAATTATATTTTGAAAGCCAAAATTTAGAACAAGGAGCAACTTATGCAAAATACTCATTGGTGAATCTTAGGTAGTTTATGATGAGACTCTTGACATCATGAAGAAGGAATTTGAGAAAGAAGATGAACCCATCGATGATGTTGAAGATGAGAAGCAAGAACAAGAGCCTATCAATGAAGGGGTAATAGTAGATGATTTTGTTATATCTAACCAAGTAATTGAATAAATTATAAGTGATATACCTTCTAATACTCCTCAACAAGCTCCTATTTTTGAAGATGAAGATGTGAAAAGATATGAATGTGTACATAAGGATCAGATAACAGAGGTTGAGGTACTTTTTATAATTACTACAATTGAATAGAAGACTTGGATGAAGTTTCTATAGAGGTTACAATTAGTGAACATGCTAAGAAAGATGAGACTCATGAGGATGATGTTCCAACACATTCAGTAAAGAGGAAACTAGATCTAGGTGCAAGTTCAAGTTAAAAGAAGGAAAGAAGATCAATATCTATTCTTGAGGAAGAAATTGTAGAAGATCTTGGAGATAAGGATGTTGAGGTCATTCAAGGACCTATTGATGTTGCCAAGATGATTCCTAGTGAACTAATGACAAGGTCTAAAATATTGAAGCTGAAAGATAAAAAGGATAAGATTAGAGATGAGAAGAAACAAGAACAAGTACTTATGTCATCTAGAGACACTCTTGAAGATCTTGTACATCTAAAATTGACTATGATCCTAGGGTATATGCACAAATATGGGGGACCAAAAAGGTGCCACTTCTCTTTTGGTCCCCAATTGACCATAGTGCGTACACACTAAACCGCGTGCACCCTATAGGGTACACACACTTTTTAAAACACTAAAAAGTGTCTTTAAAAAGCACGTGTGCCCTATAGCATGCACACACTTTGTAAAGACACTATTTAGTGTTTACTGCAGTTGGGAAAGCTCATTTTGATTTCCACAAACCTGCATTTGTAGCAAAGAAAGTCTTCCCAAGCACATACGCAGTATCGTTTGGGCTTGTTGAATCCATAATTTTCATTCATTCATCCATCAATTTGTATACAAAATGGCTCCACGATGTCATCAAGCTCGATCCAAAAGAAGAGGTAAGTGTTTTTATAGCCCATGCCTCTTATTTGTATTGAGATTTCAGTTTTGTTAAAATTTGTTTTCTTAGATTCTATGCACGTAATTAAGATTTTAAAATCTAGTTTTTTTAATTGCTAGGAAGAAATAATCTAGCTCAAACAAACCCTCCACCAAACCCTCCGTCTCCTCATGAAGAAACAAATGAAGAAAATAATCAAGAAAATGAACCTCAATTGCCTCCACCAATCGAGAAACCTCCTCCTGGAACATAAGAAAATTTGATGAACCAAATTGAAAGAGGGAAAAAAGAATTAGAATCTTTAATTAAGAGGTTAAAAGATTCTATTTGTACAAATCTTAGAAGGGAAAGACTTGTGAAATCATTGGAAGCAATGTTAACCCATGTAAGCTCAGTTAGTGGGAAAATTAATTTATGGCATGATAAAAGAGAAGAACAAAAAATATTATGCAAATAAATTATCTTATGCAGACATAAAAAAAGAAAAAAATCACAAAAGATGACATTTGCAAACTCTTTTAAAAATCAAGGGACACAGATACTCTTAAAACTACAACAAGGAGGTTCCCAATACATTGGTGCTTAAATGAAGACATTAAAATAAACTTTTGGTAGAGATGGTGTATGGTGTTTGATTCACCTCCATGTAACAATCATGAGGTTCCTATATATTTCTTGAGGAAACTCTATTGCGAGTTTGTACTCAAGGAGGTGCCAAATTATTTTGACCATCTATATTCTCAGGGTGGAGGAGGGGGATCATTATTTAATAGAGCTGGGGCACATCATGACCCTAATGCACCTAGGGTTACTATTGGCAAGCCACAGGTGGATCATGTTACTATTCCTTCCGTTGTGAAGGAACATGTAGAGGCAGACACACTAGGCATGATTAGTGCTCTAACATATACTCTCATTCAGTGTGCCACTCCTTTAGTTGAGGGTGACCATGGTCAATCTTTGAGGGGGCATATTTTTCAGTCATGTGGATCCTTGTGCACATTTGGTACTACCGAGAGAGAGGAAGAGGATTCTAGACTGATGATTGATGATTTTCTAAATATGTCATTTGGCATTGACACAGGTAAATATTTCCAAGTTCATTAAATTGCTTTGATCATATTTCATTTAAAAAAAAATAACTAATTAATTTAGTATCTATTGATTATGATCAAATTTCAGGGCAAGAGTGTCGGTGGCGGTGGTAGTGGCAATGATCCTCCTGTCCCCTTCTACACATCGTTGTCAATTCCACAAATATGTATCGAATAAAACATTTTATTTAATATATTTGATTACTATGTAATTATATGAATAATTGTATCATAACTTATTGTGCATGTGCATTAGACATTCACTGGTGGACCATCGACATTCACAACAGATAGTGTAGGGCATCGTGCCACTTTCCTTGAGGTATCTTTATTTGCATGTTAATTTGATTTACTTGATTATATTTAATTAATAAATGAATGAATAACTAAATTACTAGACAAATTATGATCAAAATCTAGAGGCACAATGATCACATTCTTTCACCTAGCTTTGTGACATCATCATTGAGTCCATAGGTATATATGTAATAATGCATTATAATTAACATGTCAGTAGTATGTTCTTATATGAATGGTTATCTTATAATTTTCCATGTACATGTGCACTAGTTGAATGTTGGATATTCAACATTGACACCGCACACCAAAGGATGTGGTGGAACCTTCATGAAGGTATCATTTACTCATTAGTAGGGTTATAAAAAATATATGTAATCTTGATAACTGCATAATAATTTTTTTGTTTCATTTTTAGTTATTGACATCAAAGACTCCTCCTTCTATTCGTGATACTTTGGATCATGTAGTAGCTGCAGCAATAGCTAATTCTAAAGCACTGACTCGGGTATGAAAGAGATCACTTAATTTTAATTGTTATTTTAATAGTTTGTATTGAATTTTATAATGATATTCATGTATGTATTGTAATTATTATTATGATCATTGTTATAGGGACTTATTACTCCAGATTGTTAGCACGTGCCTTCGGTGGATGTACATAGTGACTATTTGCTAGTGGTAAGCGAATATTCTATTTTATGTCATTGTATAATTCAATTTTGATGTATATTAGTTATTGATGCTTAAAATTTTTTTATCAGCTCGAGCTACATAAGAGTCTAGATAGGGGGTTGAGTGACCACACTCAAAAGACTACAACATCCACTACATCTCCATCAATGGGACAATCGAAGACAACTCAAGATTTGTTTTCTTCCCCTGGTAGGAAATGACTAGATTAGGGATATAGATTGTATGCCTATATGGCATTAGTGGACATATTTTTTTTATATTTTAGAAGTGATATGTTGTACATCCATTTGTCTTTGATGAAGCCAATTTAACTATATTGAATATATTCAATGTATGACATTATTGGACATATATATTTGGCTTCATGACCTATGAATATATATTTTTTATGTTTTAGGTATGTAATTCATGTGTTTGGTGTATTTATATATACTAATTTATGTTTATGTGTATTTCTTATGCTTTGTAAGTTTCCCATACCTTATAGTTATTCTTGTATGTTTATTGATGTATATTGTTACTATCACCCTAAGGAGACTAACTCAACTCGAGGATTCTACAAAAAAATTAGAATCCACTCAAGAAATTAACCTCACTCAAGGATCTAGTTGACTTCTTTGACTTTTTAAGTCACTCCCACAACCATACTACTCAAATTCACTTCCTTGTTTCCTTGTTCCAATGCCTTCTAGGATCAACTCTATCCTAGGCCACCTAGTGCACCTAGTGCCTCCACCACACCAAAACTCAAACCAGACTTCACACCCTAATCCTAACACCTTAGATCATCTCAAAATGCTATATTTTCCATGTTAAAACTTCCCATTCAATCTAATCAACTCATCTTTCACCCTTCCAACACTGAAATCAGCAATTTACCTAGTAGCCCTTCCAACAATAAAATCAGCAATTTACTCTCAAACTCCCCAAAAAACCTAGCAATGTTTTTATATTTTCTAGTACCCTTTTTGGAGTTACAAAATTGATATCAATCTCAGACTTTAAATCTTTGACTAGTGAAGACTTCCTTCACCCCCTAACCCTTCAACTAGGCCTAATTAGCCTCACCTAACAAAGCAACTGCTAGAACCACTCACTTCTAGGACTCCAAAACTACAAAAAGTCTTGATAAAGGATAAAATACAACCAATTTTCAACTTATTTCTCCCATACTCACCCATCTACACTCCCATTCAATAAACCCTCACTATTTGGGCTAGAAACCAAGGGTTTTGTACAAAATACCCTTCCATGCAATACCCAACCTCAACACCAGTCCCAACACCTTCTAAAAAATCCCAAAGGACCTTCCCATCCATCTTATACCATCTCCAATCATCAGGTCACTTCCAGCCATGATTGGTGCTTACCTTAAACTCCTTTCATTGTGACTTTACTAGGCCTATCTCTGTCTCTTCTCACCTTCTATTCAACTTCCCTGCATTCAAAGAAAGATCTAATACATACAATACATCAATGGAAATCTCCCACCAAACCATAGTTAACATAGAGGTGGGAGTGCCTTACATATTATGGAGGATTCAAACCTTTAACTTGCTGATTGTGCTACAAAAGCCAGTCATTGTCCTCCATAACAGTCAATTCCTTAACTGTAATAATAACAAAAGTAATGAAATGAATGCAGAAATGTATAAATATAATATAAGGAAATATTTCTAAGTCACAACCTATCCAAGATCACGTGGAATCAAACATTTATATTCATTGGTGCGTTCCTTGTTCCACGGGATAGTCACAATATAAAGACATGACCTTGAACAAGTGAGGTAGCATATGGAAAGGTTGTCATCTATTGATCCCAATACCATGTCAATTTTGATATGTGGGTACCCTAATATTGGCAAGAGTTATTTTATTAATAAGATTACTAGGGCAGATGTGGATGTGCAACCTTATGCTTTTACTACTAAGTCTTTGTTTGTCGGGCATACTGATTATAAGTACTTGAGGTATCAGGTTATTGATACCCCTGGTATTTTGGACCACCCCTTGGAGGATAGGAACACCATTGAGATGCTCATTATTACTGCCTTGGCTCATTTGAAGGTGGTTATTTTGTTTTTCCTTGATGTTTTGGGGTCATGTAGTTATAGTATTGCAAGGTCCATTAGTTGCTAACTGCACCCCTGTACCAATCACTGTCAATACACCAGTTAAATCCTTGGTGTTGTTAGTGATGAAGGTAATGAAAAGATATTATAGCCAAGTCAAAAAAAATGCAAATAAATGTTCCTACATAAAAAAAAACAAGGATCACATTCAGATCAAGTACAACAGTTCACTGTTGTTGACTATACTTGTAGGCCGGTGGAATACCAATGTGCAGAGAAATTTTGATTTTATTGATTCAAGCTAGTACAAACTCAATCCATTTCAAATCAACAACATTCTCACCCTGTCCACTCATGTGGATCCCTTCCAAATAGACTCTAATCTTCCAAAAGACCGATTGGAACCTACAAACTAACTTCTAACTATCCCCTAACTGATTAATTGTTAATGACAAACACTAGAATTAGTTGTCAAGTTGACAACAAAAGTTGTCAACTTGACAACCCAACACCCTTTTCCCACTCTAACTACTTATAAAAGGTTTAGAGACAACCTTTACAAACCAAACTAACTTAGACTTCCTACTAACCCCTCCTAACTCCAATTAAGCCCTATTTGGCTTATATTGCCAATATAGGCAATTTACAAGATTATTCACATTTAGTGCTTTTAACACTATGTAAAGGCTCTAATGGCCTTAGTACATATTTATAGACCCTTATAGGTTATTTCCATCAACCCCTAACCTAGGATCAATAGATAACCATTCCTAGTGACCCCTAGGTACCTTTTAGGCTTCTCAGTGCCATTAAGGCTTACATTTAAGATTGGATTACAATATGATGAATACATGATCCAAATAATATTTCATGATCCAAATACATGATCAAATTTCAAAATGGACCACAAGCCCTTTTTCATCTAAATACATATTTGCACTCATCCTCCTGCTTGCCTCAGAGTGGTCAATGGTGTTCGAATGACTGTGTGTGCCAAACAAGGTTATCAGTAGCATTTAGCTGGCCATTCAGAGCTATTGGAATAGATGGTTCAATTCTACGACTGACAGTTTGAAAGATACACAATGTTGGCCATTTGAACTGAGGAACACTCTGAGTTTTGACATTGACTGAGAATGTGTTGCCAAATTTAAATGAAATTGAATCTCCAAAAATTGATACAAGCTATTATAGGCCCCAACAACATGGTCTCGTAGCACCTGATGTCTCAATGCTACTTCGCATGAGCTCTGAGATATGAACCCGTAAAGATTATTGATTTCATGCTGAAGGGACCTTGAGGGACACTTTGGCCCAGAGTTGTTAGTGGTGTTTGAATGATTATGTGTGGAAAATGAGGTTTCCCCAAGCATTTACCCAGCCATTCGAAGCTGTTGGAATAGTCAGTTCGATGCTACGACTGATGGTTTGAAAGATATGCAATGTTGGCCATTTGAACTGAGAAACATTGTGAGATTTGACATCGATCAAGAACATGTTGCCAAATTTAAATGAGCTTGAATATCTGAAAATCAAGACAACTTATTGTAGGCCCCAACAACATGGTCCCGTAGCACCTGATGGCTTGATGGTACCTCACACGAGCTCTAAGATATGACCCCATAAAGATCATTGATTTCATGTTGAAGGGACCTTGAGGGACACTTCAACCTGGAGTTGTCAGTGGAATTCGAATGACTATGTGTCAAAAATGAGGTTTCCCCTAGCGTTTACCCAGCCATTTGGAGCTGTTGGAATAGATGGTTTGATGCTACGACCGATGGTTTGAAAGATATGCAATATTGGTCATTTGAACTAAGGAACACTTTGAGTTTTGACATCGACCAAGAATGTGTTTCCAAATTTAACATTACTTGAATCTCTGAAAACTGAAATAGGTTATTGTAGGCCCTGATAACATAGTCCCATAGCACTTGACAACTCGATGCTACCTCACATGGGCTCCCAGATATGACCCCGTAAAGATCACTGATTTCATGCTAAAGGGACCTTAAGGGACACTTTGACCCAAAGTTTTCGGTGGCGTTCAAACTACTATGTGTGGAAAATGAGGTTTCCCCTAGCATTTACCCAGCCATTCAGAGCTTTTGGAATAGATGGTTCAATGCTATGACCGATGCTTTGAAAGATATGTAATGTTGGCTATTTCAACTGAGGAACACTTTGAGTTCTAACATCGACTGAGAATGTGTTGCCAAATTTAAATGAACTTGAATCTTTGAAAACCAAGATAGGTTATTGTAGGCCCCAGCAACACAGTCTCGTAGCACCTAATCTCTTAATGCTACCTTTCATGAGCTCTGAGATATGACCCCGTAAAGATCACTAATTTCATGCTGAAGAGACCTTGAGGGACACTTCGACCTAGAGTCGTCAGTGGCATTTGAAGGACTGTGTGTGGAAAATTAGGTTTCCACTAGTGTTTACCCAACCATTCAAAGCTATTGGAATAGATGGTTTGATGCTATGACTGACGGTTTGAAAGATACACAATGTTGGCCATTTGAACTGAGGAACACTTTGAGTTCTAACATCGACTGAGAATGTGTTACCAAATTTAAACAAACTTGAATCTCTAAAAACTGAGATAGGTTATTGTAGGCCTCAACAACATGGTCCCGTAGCACCTAACAACTTGATGCTACCTCACACGGTCCCATAGCAGTCATAATTTTTCTATTAGACATCTTGTTAATGCAACAAAAAAGAAAATGGCCCTAGAGGCTGCTAAGTCTTTCAAATCAAAAAACCCCTTTGGCTTAGTAATTATGAGGCCATATAGTGTATAACAATATTTTAGGCTTGTAAGATTCCCTGGCCTCTCTCTATGCCTACTTGTATTTAGAAATATTGTCTTTAGATCTAGGGTGATATTCAACAATCTCTATTATATTACAATCTCCTATACTCTACAAGTCTGTTTGACAGGGGTTCAAGAAGCCAATCTATTATTGTCTAAAGGATATTTTGGGTTTTTGTGTTTTGTAACATGTTTTTTAATAATAGTGTTTAAATGGTTCTTAAGGTAATGTTGCTTAGTTTATGTAAAAATTTATTCTATAGACAACACTGAACACATTTGTAGATAAACTCAAAATACCAAGAGAAAGAACAATGGTGACTCTTGTGGATCCTACCAGAAGGGAATGGCCTGTACGATTCCTCAGAGATCTCCCTGAAGCTTCCTTGATTCATGGATGGAGATTTTTTCGATTGACAATAATCTTGAGGATGGAGATGCCTACATTTTTTAGTCAGTAGATGATAGAAAAAACAAAATTAAACTTAATGTTCATATTTTCCCCGTTGTCAAAGAATGTAGTCCTTACAAGTATTTTAAAGAAGGACAAGTGTATAATAGCCTTCCATCATGTATGAATAAGAAAATACAAGTCTTATGCAATATTTTTGTCACCAATTTTCCAGCAAAGGCATCTGGACCTAAAAAGGGAAAATGTGTGAAACAAGGAATATAACAGTTGCAAGGGAAGAAGGCAAAATCTAGTAATGGAAGAAAATGTATTAATCTAGATAAACCAAAATGTAAACCTTCCATTTCAGAGAGGGAGAAGTTGAAAAAGGAAATGAGATAGTGCATCCTTGAATTGAGTTGGTTCCTTAAGGCTCTTCCAAGGCCTTCCAAGTATTATGTGCCTGCAATTCATTGACATAACATCATTAAAAAAATTTATTAATAAGGAGAAATATTTTTACAGCTCAGCTCATTAGGAGCACCAGAGGAAAGAGCTGAGTAGAGAAAACCCCTGGTATCACCCCAAAAAATAGAAGAGAAAGGTTTTCATTAAATCTTACAAACTTCCCGTTATACATACGGGGTAATGCATGCGCAATTTATAGTCCACCCAATTTACAATGCTATATAAATTTGACATTACAACATTTTGTATCTCCATTTCATCCAATGAACCAATTGGATCTACCCTGCTCTTGATTGTCTCAAGTATTGCCCCGTGGTCTGACTCATGAACCTTCCAAAGAGTTTTAAAAACTAATTGATTGCTAATGAAAAACACTAGAATTAGTTGTCAAGTTGACAACAAAAGTTGTCAACTCAACAACCCAACACCCTTTGCCCACTCTAACTACTTATAAAAGGTTTAGAGACAACCTTTACAAACCAAACTAACTTATACTTCCTACTAACCCCTACTAACTCCAATTAAGCCCTATTTGGCTTATATTGCCAATATAGGCAATTTACAAGATTATTCACATTTAGTGCTTTTAACACTATGTAAAGGCTTTAATGGCCTTAGTACATATTTATAGACCCTTATAGGTTATTTCCATCAACCCCTAACGTAGGATCAATACATAACCATTCGTAGTGACCCCTAGGTACCTTTTAGGCTTCTCAGTGCCATTAAGGCTTACATTTTAGATTGGGTTACAATATGATCAATACATGATCCACATAACATTCCATGATCCAAATACATGATCAAATTTCAAAGTGGACCACAAGCCCTTTTTCATCTAAATACATATTTGGACTCATCCTATTGCTCGCCCTGGAGTGGTCAACGTTGTTCGAATGACTGTGTGCCAAAAAAGTTTTTCAGTAGCATTTATTTGGCCATTCAAAGTTGTTGGAACAAATGGTTCGATGCTATGACCAATGGTTTCAAAGATACGCAATGTTGGCTATTTGAACTAAGGACCACTGTGAGTTCCAACATTGACCAAGAATGTGTTTCCAAATATAAATGAAGTTGAATCCCTAAAAAATGAGATAGGCTATTGTAGGCCCCAAAAATATGGTCTTGTAGCACCTGATGAATCCATCCTACCTTGCACGAGCTCCGAGATATGACCCCACAAAGATCATTGATTTCATGCTTAAGGGACCTTGAGGGATGGTTCGGCCTGGATTCATTGATGGGGATCGAATGACCATGTATGGTGAGCGAGGCTGCCACTAGAATTTACCTAGTCATTCAGAGCTTTTGGAACAAACAGTTCCATGCTACAACTGACGGTTGGAAAGATACACAACATTGGCCATTTGAATTGAGGAACACTTTGAGTTCTAACATGTACCAAGAATGTGTTGCCAAATATAAATGAACTTGAATCTCTAAAAACTGAGATAGGCTATTATAGGCCCCAATAACACAGTCATGTAGCACCTAGTGGATCGATGCTACCTTGCATGAGCTCTGAGATATGACCCCACAAAGATCTTTGATTTCATGTTGAAGGGACCTTGAGGGACACTTTTGCCTAGAGTCGTCGACAGGGATCAAATGACTATGTGTGGTGAAAGAGGTTTCCACTAGTGTTTACCTAGCCATTCAGAGCTATTCGAATAGATAGTTCAATGCTACGACCGACGGTTGGAAAGATACGCAACATTGGCCATTTGAATTGAGGAACACTTTGAGTTCTGACATTGACCAAGAATGTGTTGCCAAATATAAAAAAAATTGAATCTCTAAAAAATTGAGATAGGCTATTATAGACCCTAACAACATGGTCTTGTATCACCTAATAGATCAATGCTACCTCACACGAGCTCTGAGATATGATCCTGCAAAGATTGCTGATTTCATGCTGAAGGGACCTTGAGGGACACTTCAGCCCAGAGTCGTCGACAAGGATCAAACAACTGTGTGTGGCAAATGAGGTTGCCAATAATGTTTACTCTACCATTTAGAGTTGTTGGAACAAATGGTTCAATGCTATGACTGACAATTAGAAAGATACGCAATGTTGGTCGTTTGAACTGATAAACACTTTGAGTTTTCACATCGACCAAGAATGTGCTGCCAAATATAAATGAACTTGAATATCTAAAAATTGAGATAGGATATTGTAGGCCCCGATAACATGGTCTTGTAGCACCTATGGATCGATGCTACCTTGCATGAGCTCCAAGATATGACCCCACAAAGATCACCAATTTCATGTTGAAGGGACCTTGAGGGACACTTTGGCCTAGAGTCATCGATGGGGATTGAACGACCGTGTGTGGTGAGCGAGGTTGCCACTAGCATTTACCCTACCTTTTAGAGTTGTTGGAACATACGGTTCCATGCTATGACCGATGGTTGGAATGATACGCAATGTTGACCATTTGAACTGAGGAACACTTTGAGTTCTGACATCGACCAAGAATGTGTTTCCAAATATAAACAAAAATGAATCTCTAAAAATTGAGATAGGCTATTGTAGGTCCTGGAAACATAGTCTTGTAGTACCTAATAGATCCATGCTACCTCACATGAGTTCTGAGATATGACCCCGCAAAGATCACTAATTTCATGCTTAAGGGACCTTGAGGGACACTTCGGCTCGGAGTCATTGGCGAGGATCAAAGGACTGTGTGTGGTGAGTGATGTTTCCACTAGAGCATTTACCAAGCCATTTAGAGCTTTTTGAACAAACGGTTCCATGCTACAATCGATGGTTGGAAAGATATGCAACGTTGACCGTTTGAACTGAGGAACACTTTGAGTTTCGACATTGACCGAGAATGTATTTCCAAATCTAAATGAGATTGAATCTTTGAAAACTGAAACTAGCTATTGTAGGCCTCAGCAACACGGTCCTATAGTACTTGATGGATCCATTCTACCTTGCACGAGCTCTAAGATTTGACCTCGCAAAGATCGCTGATTTCATGCTTAACGGACCTTGAGGGACACTTCGGAACGGACTCATTGGTGGAATTTGAATGACTATGTGTGGTGAATGAGGTTGCCACTAGTGTTTACCCAGCCATTCAAAGCTATTGGAATAGACAGTTCCATGCTATGATAGATGATTGGAAAGATACACAATGTTGGTCGTTTGAAGTGAGGAACACTTTGAGTTTTGACATTAACTGAGAATGTGTTGCTTAATATAAATGAAATTGAATCTTTGAAAACTAAGATAGGCTATTGTAGGCCCCAATAATACAGTCTCATAGCACCTGATGGATCTATGCTACCTTGGATGAGCTCCAAGATATGACTCCACAAAGACCTCTGATTTCATGCTTAAGGGACCTTGAGGGACACTTTAGCCCAGAGTCGTCAGCGGCATTTGAATGATCATGTGTGGTGAATGAGGTTTCCGCTAGCATTTACTCGGCCATTCGGAGCTATTGGAATAGACAGTTCCATGCTATGACTGATAGTTGGAAAGATACACAATGTTGGCCATTTGAACTAAGGAACACTTTGAGTTCTGACATCGATCGAGAATGTGTTTCCAAATATAAGCAAAATTGAATCTCTTAAAATTGAGACAAGCTATTATAGGCCCTGACAAGATGGTCCCGTAGCACCTGATGGATCCATGCTACCTCACACGAGCTCTGAGATATGACCCTACAAAGATCACTTATTTCATTCTTAAGGGACATTGAGGGACACTTCGGCCTGGAGTCATCGGCGACATTCGAATGACTATGTGTGGTGAACGAGGTTGGCACTAGAGTTTACCCAACCATTCGGAGTTGTTGGAACAGATGGTTCCATGCTATGACTTTGGCTCACTATTGGACCTTGAGGGACACTTCGGCTCATAGTGTAGTCTAAGACTAGTGAATTAAAATATTTGCATAAAATATTATTTGGTGTAGTCTATGATGCAAGGAATTTTCCTTGGTTGTTATTTATCTTTCTAGAGGAAATTATTGGTGTTCTTGACAGTGACTAGATTTGGGGTCACAGTCAGTGATTGGGAGAGCCCTGTTTTGGCACTAGTCATGTAGTACAAGTACTAGAATTGAGTTTTTTTGGCACGGGATGGGAAATTTTTGTATATCAACATGCGATAGAGTTTGGGGATTTTTTAGTGTTTAAATACATTTGTGGGATGTATTTTAGAGTTTGGATATATGGGAAGAATGGTTGTGAAAAAGATATTTATGTTTTTCATTCTAAGAAGATCTAGAGTGATTTTGAGTCATAGGAAATGCCCTGATCCTTCCACAAGTGCTATTTCGACAAGTTCTAATCACTTGAGGGGCAAAAGATTATTTGTTGAGTTGAAAAGAAAATCAACAGAAGATGTTGAAAATGAAGTGAAAATTATCTCTATTATATTACAGTCTCCTATACTCTACAAGTCTATTTGACATGGGTTCAAGAAGCCAATCTATTATTGTCTAAAGGATATTTTAGGTTTTTGTGTTTTGTTACGTATTTTTTAATAATAGTGTTTAGATGGTTTTTAAGGTAATGTTTCTTATTTTATGTGAAAATTTATTCTGTAGACAACACCGAACATATTTGTAGATAAACTAAAATGACCAAGAGAAAGAATAATGGTGACTCTTGTGGATCCTAATAGAAGGGAATGGCCTATACGATTCCTCAGAGATCTCCCTAAAGCTTCCTTGATTCATGGATGGAGATATTTTTTAATTGCCAATAATCTTGAGGATGGAGATGCCTATATTTTTGAGCAGGTAGATGATAGTCCATATTTTCTCTATTGTCAAAGAATGTAGTCCTTACATTTATTTTAAAGGAGGACAAGTGCATAATAGCCTTCCATCACGTATGAATAAGAAAATACAAGTCTTATGCTAGCAAGGGAAGAAGATAAAACCTATTAATGGAAGCAAATGTATAGGCATTAATAGAGAAGTGTGATGAGTGTAGGGTAGATTCATAGGCTATGTGTATAAAAAAGACAATGTAAAAGGAACCAAAATGGAGAAAGATTATTGATTAAGGGAGTGTTGAAGAACCTAGCCATTTCAAATCTCAAAAAATTACTGATTTCATATCTCACAAACAAAACTATCTACCCAAAAATTCTCTTACATTAAATGCCATCCCTCCCAATGCAACAACATAGGACCAAAATCCATAAAAGGTACAGAACATTCAATTCCACACAAGCCCACAATCTCTTTAAAAGATATTGTGAGCCAGTGAAAAATCCTTATATGTATGCTCTTAATTACCCACAAAAAATGCTTTAAATCAAGCCTTGTATACAATCCAATCCCATACCTATGCATTTGAGAATTCTAAGAAACTTAACCTACAAAAAAATCCAGTCAGTTGTTCATACAAGCATAAAATTCATGGCTCCAAAAGCTTCTAGGGCTTCCACAACTATTAAAGAAGATGGTATGAAAGGAGAGAATGAAGTAAAGGCTTCTCCAAAGATGAGAAAAGCAAACAAAGTGATGTTCAAGCCCACAAAGGATTCAATAGTCAAAGCCATGAAATATGAGAATAAGAAGAAGAAGAGGAAGATAAGTGTATAAAGTTACAAGAGGTTTACATACAAGGTGTTGAAATAGGTGCATCCCTCCAAGGGAATATCCAGTGCTTCCATTGATATCATGGAGAGCTTCATGATTGATATTTTTTGATAATATTACTCCTAAGGCTTCTTCTCTGCTGAAATATAACAATATAGTTACACTTTCCTCCAGATAAATTGAGACTACTGTCAAGTTTGTTATGCCTGGAGAGCTAGCTAGGCATGCTGCTTTTGAAGGAAGTAAGGCTATTACCAAGTTTTCTACTACTCTAGGTTAGGTTTTGTTGGAAGATTTTAGGTTTTTTCTATGTGGTGTTTATGGCAGGCTTGTTTAGAAGTTGGTTTTGGCTTGGTTTTATGTTAAAATGGGCTTGTTGAAGGGTTAGAGGGTGAAGGAAGTGTTCACCAGTCATGTTTATTTTAAAATGTAAACCTTTGTTAAATTTCCAAGATCGCTGCAAATGTAATAGCACTATCATGATTGTATGTGTTTTCCAAATGCATTGATCTCTTGAATATATACAAGGTAAAGACAAGAGGAGACATGTCCCTTCATGGGACATGTCTATTCATTAATCTAATTTATTAATTTAACTATATAATCATTATAAGTATAAATAAAAGATTAACTTCATATATATATATATATATATATATATATATATATATATATATATATATATATATATATATATATATATATATATATATATATATATATATATATATATATATATATATATATATATATATATATATATATATATATATATATATATATATATATATATATATATATATATATATATATATATATATATATATATATATATATATATATATATATATATATATATATTAATATAAATAATATCATCTGTTAAATAGATATCTCCTCTCTTTCAAAATTAATGATTTATTACCTTGATGGATTTTATCTTCCCTAGCTAAGAGGGAGTGTTGATGTATGTAGCATCAGTCAGACAAATAAAATTGATTATATAATTATTATAAGAATTGACTTTATATATATATATATATATATAGACACACACACACACACACACACACACACACACACACACACATATATACACATATATATACACATATACATATACATATACATGGGTATGTGCAAGATCATGAGGGGCCAAAAAGTGGCGATGTGAAAAATATTCACTTTTCACTTGTCCTAAAGCTCATGAAAGTGCTTGTTGACATTTTAGTAGGCCTAGGTGTCAGTACACCTGGACAAACTTGCCACCAAAGCATAGGCCTAATTGGGTACCCGATAATATTGGGTACCTGATAACTGTGGCATAAATCCAAAACCCGCGAGCCCTTTTCCTCATTTCCTTGCGCGATTTTTGTCAAGTTCTTTTCGCAATTTTTAGATACCCGATATATTTTCGGATACCTGATATTAGAAACTACAAATTCAACTCCAAGCATATTCGGTAAGTAGTTATTTATATAATTTTTATTAATTTATTTCATTTTCATGCTAAATGTAGCATTTTTTTTTTAAAATAGGGTTTTGTATTTATATTTGTAATAATATATGAAATTAGATTGAAATTTATATATTTTTTAAATTTAATTAGGTATGGTTGACAACAATGAAAAAAATAACCCACCCGCACCAAATAACGATCTCCAAAACAATCCCCCGCTTCAAAACCCTCCATATTTACAAGATTTGATACAAGAAAATTTGAACACAAAACGGGGTTTCCAAAACACGTATCAAAATATACCTATATTAGGTCCCATGCTTGCCACACTAAATATAATTGTTGGAAACATTGACACACTCACGCAGCAACATAATGTTGCTCTTCATTGGCGTGATGATATGAATGCCCAATTTGATGACGGGCTTGACCATGATGGGATTGCAGCCGTTAATATAAGTAAGGAAGATATAGCCACCCTTTTTGTCGATCCTAAAACTAGAATACCAGTTGATCCCAAAAAGCCCAAATTATCAATAAAATGGTGCACAAATGAAGCAATGCGCACAAACTTTTGGGATCGCTGGTGGATGGTTTTTGATAAACCACCCCATAGAAATTTGGAGGTCCCATTTTATTTCCTTAAAAAATTGTATGCTAAGTTTGTTCTTGGTCACCATGTTGATTATTGGAGTATGAGGCCCAACATGGGCGTAGGCAGAGGAGCTCCTCAGACTAGACCATCTTCCCAGCACTGAAAGGCCACTACCTTTGTCCCCCCCACTGATGTCGCACCCCCTCCTCCAGTGCAACATCCTAATATCATTGCAAAGGTTGCCTCATGGACTATTAGGACCATTCATTTACTGAGTGATCAGTTGATCACTCAGACCAGGTCAGTGTTGCCTCCTTTGGATGCTGCTGGCACATTAATAGATCATCAGATTTCACATGTATGCGAGCCCCATATGTGCATTACATGTAGGCATAAGTGCCTCAGACTGCTTACTGATTCTGATATATATTAGTTTCGTTATATTGATGAGGGGGATACAGGAGACACAGCTGTAGAGGCTGCAACACCTCATGGAGGTGTAGGCAAAGCCATTGACTCTTGTTGATATGGTAAGAGTAAACATTATAAATAAATTTGTCACATGACTTATTTAATTTAAAAATAATTTATTTATTTAGATTAGTTTTAATGATTGCATGAACTTATGTATATATTTTTTTTCCATTTATGTTCAGTCGATGACATAGGAGGAGGTGAGACAGGTGGATGAGTCCACACTTTCGGCCATTTGATTTGGCCTTGATGACTATATGGTATATTATAAATTATGTACCCATTAGTTTTTGTTTATATCATTTGGTGTACATGCTTAATCTCTATCAATTAGAGCAATAAAATTCATACATTTACTAATATATATTGTCATCTTATTATGTTCTTGCAGGCTACAACCGATGTCAGTGGGGGGCATGAGGGGGTTCCTTCATTAGGTGTCGACAAAGGAAAGGTAGTTAATTGTTTAAGATTAATTATGCATGCATATGTATGCCAGTTGTGTATAGTAATAAATATTTTACTTGCACTTTATTGTATAGGGTGTGGCTATCGATGATGTCCTGACACCGGTTTGATAGCGTAGGGTTACAGGTGTCTCGATTCGGAGTGATAGCTTGGTTGTACATAGACTTTTACATATTGTTATTTGTATTTTGTAACCAGGTTTGCTATGATGAAGTACATTGATATATAATTGACAATCTTTTTACTCTCATAGGTTACTCCGACTGTGAGGGAGGGCCCATGAGAATCCTTCATTTCTTTGTTGACCCAGCCCACTATTCCAGAGGAGGGATCACCAAATGTAATTTTTAATTGTAGTTCAATCAATTTGTAATTTTATTATGCTATCATCCTATTTTTTATATTTATTACTCTATGTTGCACCACTCTACTAATCTCATTATTGCAAATATATATTTATAGGTCAGAGTTGGTATTGCTAGCATGGTCCCTTCGCTACCCAGGACTTATGCTAGGACACCTGCTCATGGTAGGTGATTGAGAGACCAGGTACAAATATTTGTATTCAGTTATAATTTTAATTAAATTAGTGTTTGAAAATTATGAATTATATATATATATATATGTACAAATCATATAAAGTAAGCAATCTAACTTTGGTTTGAACTCATTTTTTATGCAGGATCAATTAGAGCCCAACACTTCTTCAAAGAGGCTACATTTTGATGATCCCCCTACAACATAGGATGTAGTTTTAGTTTTGTGGTCATTTAGAGATGACACTTGACACATTTTGAGATGGCATATATGCCACATTGTACACCTTAAAACATTGATTTTGAAGACATTTGAAATGGCATGTGCCATATTTGTATATGGACATACTTTTGATACATATATAGAACATGTTCATTTATATGTTATATTTGCATCATCTTTTGTATATACATATTTATTATTCATGTTTATGGAATTGAATGGTGAAGTTATATCTTGACTATGATTATGATTATGATTTAAATTATATCTTGTTGAAGTTACATTTGTTTTTCTTTACTCTGGAATACCCTGTTCATGGAGCTTATTATGTTTGAGGTTTAACTTCTTGTTGGTGAATAGATTTGTCTTCCAAAGAAATGCTTATAAAATGACCCTTAAAGCCCAAACAAAAAGACTCAACCAACACCAACAGTTGGGTTACTTCACTATTGAGAAGCGTAAGCGCCATCTGAATTATCTGGGTATAGCTCCCCATGCAAGATTTACAATGAATCAACTAAACTATAAATGATAATCCTTTTAACCTGAAAGCAATAAAGGCTTACAAACATCTATTTGTAAACATGAGATAGATGCGAAGGGACTAATTTACTGAAAAGAAAAGGATAGCAAACGCTACAAATTTCATTTGCCTAAACAATGCATTACAGAAAGAAACTAAGAGAGAAAGACGAACGGTTCTTTCCAAATACATGAAAAACTATAGCAGAAAGTCCACAGATGATCATGCTGATGATCAAACATAACAGATACGCATTCAAAAGAAACCAATATCATTCAAAGATGAATATCAATTAGAAATTGAGCATCTAAAATCAAAGTTTTAATATGCTGACATATCCTTCTTTGAACACAACAAAACAACAAAGATTTTGCTATTCCTATACATTAATCATTATCTGAAAATAAAATCCCTCTTTCCCTGCATTACAATAAAAATTATAATCTATCCGTCCCCTGACACAAAGTCTCTCGGGTCAAGCGGAATCTGGAACCCCAAAATCTCCTCTACGAGCCTTATTTATTTTCCCCTTTCGGTCAGTTTCTTTCCTGTTATAATAACTAATTCTTGTGGATGTGTCTATCCACATCTTGTTTCTCAAATACATTAAAGTCTCCCTTTGTGAGTGCCTTAGTAATATTTTGTTATGAAAGTCCATGTTACTTGGTGCTCTACATCTTTCAAAATGGATCTATTCCTATAGAATAGTGCCATCTGGATCTTATTGCAACACAAGTGTTAATGCCTCTTTGTTTTAATTGGATGCTTGGTGCTATAACTAGAGTGTGTCATTTTTGGCTCTCTACACACATACTATTTCATGCAAGTGACACCAAGAAACATTTTGTCGAAGCCATCATACATACGTATTTTGGGATTTAATTGCGAGCACGTCCTCCTCAATTTTCCCACCCTGAAAACCTGAAGCCAACATCTCTAAATCATGACTGATGTCAACACAAAGAACAGCATTATCATGCATCATGAAGGCATCATCAGCTTGGTATTGAAAATCGCTCTTAAGTTTCCCACTAATATAGTCCTAGACCTCTATGAATCCAACAACCGAGCATGAAATAAGGTTCTATCCATCAGGGAAGATGTCGGGTCCTCCTTGAAATTTGGTGTTGGGGCATTCTCAGGAAATGATAATGTCTTAATATTGAAATTGCATTATAGACTATCATGTTCTCAAATGCCAATACTGTCGATGTGCAAAACCAATTCTCATTGTCATCGATCAGTCTAACTTGACAAAGCTTTGCAAACTTCATTTTTGGATACCTTTTACTAGTTCTACTACTCCTATCTATAATTCCATATGTCGTGCTCTACTTGCGGGCATTCTGTCGAACAGTTTACATATACGAGTCCCTAATGCAAAGGTTACAACAAGAAAGTGGAGTGCCCTTCTACTACCTCCCACAATTCACCAACCAACCACAAAGGCTTAAGGGTAATCCCAAACTCTTTTTCTGGTATAACACAACCAAACAAATTTATTTCTATCCCAATAAACTCTCTTTGCAAAGTTACACACTCAATCAAACTTCAATGCCTTTTTGGCTTTAGGGACACTAGGCCTAAAACTAACTTATTGATAGAACTCTTCACCAGTGGACTTCCTGACCACTCCCAAGCATTTAGATGGTCCTCATATGACCTAAGACCTTTGAAATAATACTTGGTTTATTCCCACCAAAACCATACCATGGCAAACTAGACCTGCACGCCAATTTCCTTGTAACCTTTTCAATAGAGGTTTTCTACTCTAACTTTTGCACAACTGAGTATCTTGATACAATTAGGGTATTTTAAGACACCCATTTGGAAGTTATTTAAGATCCCAAAGCCTTTCCTTCCAACTCCACTCCAGTGCCACCTAACACCCACCTTGGACACAGACCTAATTGGCCTAATTAAGCTTGGTTTACAAAGCAAGAATGAGGTATAGGGTTTATGGAACTGGTACAGTGCTTCAGATATTCTTCTCCAACCCCAAATGACTCAAAACCACCTTTACTCACTCACTTATCTATTCTATGCACTTCTTTACAACTTTCTTCTATTTTCTAGACTGAATCCTCTCAAAAATTCAGACTAGGGCCTGATACATGAAGGCCTTGCCCTTCAAGCCACTACATGAGCCTTTACAATCCATTGGTACATAGACCTAAATTTCATTTTCCAAATTCTTAGGTTAAACCCACGCCTAGAATGCAAGTTAGGCCTCCATTAGTGTTCAGGGCCCTAGAAAAGCTTGCTTCCTGCACTATTTTGAAAAGAATTGAAATAACTTTAACAAATGAAACTAAAACTTCTTCAAATCAATGAAAATGTTCACTAACATGAAATAAATTATTCCCACATTCAAATCATGACCCTATAAGTCCGTACATGCCCGTACAACTCTGAGAAATGGCTCAAAAATGGTTTGTATTCCTCCTTTATGGCATCGGTTTACAAAAATCAACTTCTTACCATTATGGTTCAAAGTGATGAGCATATATAACCTTAAAAATGAAGGTATATCAATTGGAGAACCCATTTGACTCTTGGGTTTCCAATTCCAATCTCTCGAGAAATTTTAGAAAGTTGCAACAACAACTTTTATTGCTTTTTTGCAATTTTGCAAAATATACCATTTTATGAACTTGATAGAGTTTATGATTTCTTTTTGAGATAAAAACCTATCAACATGATTTTTCAAGTGAAAATAATCTAAAATCAACCTTTAAGACTCCATAAGCCTAACCTAGCAAATTATCACTAACTAGGTGAACCCCATGACCTAAGGTATCTTAGGCTTATAACATTGCCAAAAGATCCTTGATCACACATTAGGGATTCAAAACCAAAATTAGGATGATCTATTTAGATCCATCCTATTTATTACAAACATAACAAAGCAATTCAAATTCCTAATAGTGGAGGGTGCCCTGCACCAGCCCCGGGAGATCGCTACCCAATCATGCTTAGTGCACCTTGGGGTCACTTGGGTCGAGCATGGTCGCAAGAATTTTGGTGACTCTATGGGAAGAATGGGGTTGTCACTGGAATTTACCCAGCCAACCGAAGCTGATGGAGCAGATGGTTCGATGCCAGGTCAGACGGTTTGAAACATACGCTACTGAGCCACTTTCAACTGACCCTCACTGCAAGTTTTGGCATCAATTGAGATTGCCTTGCCAAATGCAAATGAAGTTGAATCACCAAAAACTGAGAGAGGTTATTATAGACCTCAAAAACATGATCTCATAGCACCTAATAGTTTGTCGATACCTCTCACGAAGTTTGAGATACAAGCCCTAGAAGATCACTGCCCAATCGTGCTTAGTGCACGTTGGGGTAACTTTGGTCGAGCATGGTTGCGAGCATTCCGGTGACTCTGTGGGCAGAATAGGGTTGTCACTAGTGTTTACCTGGCCAACTGGAGCTGATGGAGTAAACGGTTTGATGCCAGGTCACACGGTTTGAAAGATACACTACTGAGCCACTTTCAACTGACCCTCACTGCAAGTTTTGGCATCAAATGAGATCGCCTTGCCAAATACAAATGAAGTTGAATCGCCCAAAAATGAGAGAGGTTATTGTAGACCTCAAAAACAAGATCCCATATCACCTAAATATTTTTTGATACCTCTCATGAAGTCCAAGATACAAGCCTTGAAATATCACTGCCCAATCATGTTTAGTGCACCTTGGGGTCACTTGGGTCGAGCGTGGTCGCAAGTGTTTCGATGACTCTGTGGGAAGAATGGGGTTGTCACTGGTGTTTAATTGGCCAACTAGAGCTAATGGAGTAGACGGTTTGATGCCAGGTCAGACGGTTTGAAAGATATGCTGCTGAGCCACTTTCAACTGACCCTCACTGCAAGTTTTGGCATTGACTGAGATCGCCTTGCCAAATGAAAATGAAGTCGAATCACCCAAAAATGAGAGAGGTTCTTATAGACCTCAAAAGCAAGATCCCATAACACCTAATGGTTTGTCAATACCTCTCATGAAGTCCGAGATACGACCCCTGAAAGATCGCTGCCCAATCATGCTTAGTGCACCTTGGGGTCACTTAGGTCAAGCGTGGTCGCGAGTGTTCCGTTGACTCTGTGGGAAGAATGGGGTTGTCATTGGTGTTTAATGGGCCAAATAGAGCCAATGGAGTAGATGGTTTGAAAGATACACTGCTGAGCCACTTTAAACTAACCCTCACTGCAAGTTTTGGCATCGACTGAGATTGCCTTGCCAAATGCAAATGAAGTCAAATCGCCCAAAACAGAGAGAGGTTATTGTAGACCTCAAAAAAAAAATCCCATAGCACCTAGAAATTTGTTAATACCTCTCACGAAGTCTGAGATATGAGCCCCAGAAGATCACTGCCCAATCGTGCTTAGTGCACCTTGGGGTCACTTGGGTTGAGCGTGGTCACGAGCGTTCCGGTGACTCTGTGGGTAGAATGGGGTTATCACTGGTGTTTACCTGACCAACTAGATCTGATGGAGTAGATAGTTGGATGCCAAGTCAGATGGTTTGAAAGATATGTTGCTGAGCCACTTTCAACTGACCCTCACTGCAAGTTTTGGCATCGACTGAGATTGCCTTGCCAAATAAAAATGAAGTTGAATCACCCAAAACTGAGAGAGGTTATTGTAGACCTCAAAAACATAATCTCATAGCACCTAATAGTTTGTCGATACCTCTCATGAAGTCTGAGATACGAGCCTTGGAAGATCACTACCCAATCATGCTTAGTGCACCTTGGGGTCACTTGGGTTGAGCATGGTCGCGAGCATTCCGGTGACTCTGTGGGTAGAACAGGGTTGTCAATGGAATTTACTTGGCTAACTGGAGCTGATGGAGTAGATGGTTTGATGCTAGGTCAGATGGTTTGAAAGATACACTGCTAAGCCACTTTCAACTGACCCTCACTGCAAGTTTTGGCATCGACTGAGATCGCCTTTCCAAATGCAAACGAAGTCAAATCGCCCAAAACTGAGAGAGGTTATTATAGACCTTGAAAACATGATCCTGCAGCACCTAAAAAAATTTTGATACCTCTCATGAAGTCTGAGATACGAGCCCCAGAAGATCACTGCCCAATCGTGCTTAGTGCATCTTAGGGTCACTTGGGTCAAGTGTGGTCGCGAGCATTCCGGTGACTCTGTGGGAAGAATGGGGTTGTCACTGGCATTTACCTGGCCAACCGAAGCTAATGGAGTAGACAGTTTGATGCCATGTCTGATGGTTTGAAAGATACATTGCTGAGCCACTTTCAACTGACCCTCACTGCAAGTTTTGGCATCGACTGAGATCGCCTTGCCAAATGCAAACGAAGTCAAATCGCCCAAAACTGAGAGAGGTTATTGTAGACCTTGAAAACACAATCCTATAGCACCTAATGATTTTTTGATACTCTCATGAAGTCTGAGATACGAGCCCTAGAATATCACTGCCAGTTTGAAAGATACGTTGCTGAGCCACTTTCAACTGACTGTTAGTGGTATGTTTGAAATTTGAACTGTGAAATTAATCATGATTAAGCTTGTGAAATTTGAACTATGGAGCTTATTATGTTTGAGGTTTAACTTTTATAGATTGTTTGAAATGCTAAAAAATAATATCCTTAAAGCATTAGAAATAACAATCAAACATGTAAGAATTCAAACCATGCAAATGACATAAGTATATGACATGTAAGATCCCTTCTTGGCACTATTGGCCACCCATACATAATTTTGGTCATAAGTCCTTATGAAGAGTTTTAGGACATTTAACTTTTAAATCAAATTGATTGTTACAAATTGCCATTATAGGCTTCAAAACATCTCAATTAACCATTAAGGATCCTTTTGTCCTTCTATCTCTGATTGGATACATGGTGACCATAGGCATCTTCATAGGTGCTCCTGCACAAGTTACAATCCACATACAAAACCAAGTTTATTGACTCAAAATACAATCTAAGAAAGGTCAAATTAATGTATTGAAATCAATCTTAACAAACTTAGAAAACAATGCATTAAGTTAACTTATTACCTAGTCAAGTGTTCCTGAAGGGTCATCTCTTTGTTTCAGGGTCTCAAATAGTGCTTCATGATCAGTAGTAGTAATAGTCTAAAGTTATTTTGTCTTTGGTATTCCTTGATACTTTGACAACTTGACATTTTTTGCTATAACAAGGTGTGAATACATGAGAATAGTTTTGTGCTTCTCATAGTCTTCAAATGCGGGAACTCCATTCTTTCTAATCATGTATGTTCACAGCCATGTTCCCACAACAACAACTGAACCAGTAGGATATGTGAACCCATCACCATCTGTCATCGGTTGTACAAGCTTCTGTTTACCTTGTACACAATGTGCTAACCAATAATTTGACCTCTCATCATTCCCTTGTGGTGCAACCAATGCAAAAACATCTCCTAGCTTCAGAAGATCTGAAAGATGGTGATAGTCAACTAAAGTGTCCATGTCATCATTTCTTATATAGAGTGTCAAAGATAAAGGAGTCAGATATTGTGGAACACATGTATCCACCCACTCACTCGACTCACAATGATCCCAATCATACTGAAAACACATTGGGCAAAAACAAGCCAACTCTCATGTCCAAATGGTCCATGTACTACTATTGGAGCTTTGGAATGAATGCTTTTTTGAAGAGTCTTTCACTATTTGACAATCCAATCTATCTCCTATAGTTCCCTCCTCAACCAACCAAAAGAATCTACGCACTGTAGAATCAAGAGTCCCCCCTATGACAATGCTAAAGTACACCAATCAACAATAGAACAAGCATCAAGAAGTACAACACCTAAAATCCTCAATTGCTCCTTAACTAGAGCTCTCTTCACACATGCACCTGCTCCGTCATGCTCCCCTTTCCCATGCCCTGACTCAAAAAAACTCCAAATATGAGGTACACCTCTCTCCACATGCATTCTACACAACCAATAAAACATTCTGGCATTATTAAATTGACCAGTGCAATTATCTGACCAAATGTGATGCGTATCCATAGCAATACGATTTTCCTGCAAGAAGGTAAAATAGTTCTAGAAACAATGTTGAACAAACTCATGAGAGTGAGACCTATCATCGCTCATATAAAAATGGTACTCTCTAATTATCTTTCACTCATCTTTTATTCTTTCAAGGGAATGTCTATATGTGATGTGTACAAAGATAACAACCTGAATGGAATTGTAATATTGAGCTTGAGTCTCATTTTGGGGCTGCAATGTATAGTTCTCCGCAAAGTCTACAATGGATATAATAGTTCCAATGGGGAAAGTGTCCTTACATGTCCTGAATTGTTGATCCAGCCATTGAGACCTGTGACTATGCCTTGCATACTTGTAAAAAATATTTGTCTTGAAATCTGAGATAAAATCAGCAACATTGTATTCTTTTGCAACTAACTCACATCTAGAGCCTTCACCTCCACTCTTCAATGTATATTTCACTATTTCATATACCTTTTTTTGGACGAGTGTCTTTCCAAAATTGTGTTCCAAACCCTCATGAAAACATGTTCTAAACTTGGACAAGCCACCACATTCTGAGCACTTGGCATTTAAGCAATCTTTTTTATAAAATAAACAACCATCATCTCTATGACATAAAAATTGATCTAGTAAGTCTCTTGATGATTTGGGAAGACCACTTGCACCACAATCCTATAGAATTTCATTAGTATGGAAAGTAGAATGAATGGACCGTAATAATTCATGATGCATTGAAAACTCAACATGATATTTGCAACAACATGTATTTTGAATCTTAAGGGGTACACAATAAAATGGTTTCATAGATTCAAAAGACCTTTGTGATATTTTCAATGTTGGATGTGTCTCACAAAATTTTTTATACAACATTGTTTGACTTACCTCCACATAATGTTTAGGATGTGGAGTGTAGTCTCCATTACCAACTCTCAACTTCAAGACATGCTTCACATTTGGTGACACTCTTGAGTTAGCATCTCAAAATTTTTGAACTTCATCCTTGAAAACATTTGTTAGCTTCTTATTGAAATGTGGAAGCCTCCCACCATAAGCCCATGTATCAATTTGAAGCGGATCATCAAGTCTTTCTCTTCTGGCAAGTGCTCTACCAAAAGTTTTACGGTCTAAATTGAAGTCAACACAAGTTTATCTCATCAAACAAGCCTTTCTCAACTGATGACTTACTAAGGAGGTTGTAATAACCCTCCAAGCAACTCTCTTGTCTTTTTCTCTACTAGTCTTCCCAATGCTATTGAGAGCATTGAAAAGATTCTTCACAACAATGGCATTTCTCTCCATTTTCTTGTTCACACGAATCTTCAATTTCACAAGCACAGGTCTCATGTTTGGCATCTTTAACAACTGCACAAAAATTTGACATTTCTCAACCAATGTCTTGTTTCAAAAAAATTGATCATAAAGTCATGAAGCCCACAACCTAACGGTTCTATGTGACCTCTTTCCTTCCCAATTATTCATAATGTTCTCCTCAATTTCAATTAACCATTTAGGTGTTCTTGAAAGCCCTGAATTTGAAGATTGATTATCTTTATTGCAAGGGACTTCATTTCGCATATAATTTGGAGATGTATAATGTTCATGTGATTCTTGTACAACATTTTTGTGCCCAAAGTCTACATTTTCAATCTCCATCTATGCATTTTCAAATTGAACATCCTCTTCACTTACAACTACATTTATGGGGTCACCTGGATTAATGTTTAACATACCTTCTCTCCTTCTTCGGTAATTTTCCTTATCTTTTTCCCTATATGCTTAAATTTCATCATCTGTCAACTTCCTCTTGTGTTTAGCCTTTTAACGACTGCTGCTTCCCATGGTGAGACCACAAGTTGACAAATATCAAACAATGGGCCCCGAATCACAATTTTTTTTCGCAATGCGTGAAAAAAGTATCAAATCCAGAGATTGTTTGGTCTGTGGGGACATGGAATATTTTGGTCAAATATTACCTGGGAAAAATTGGGTATTCGATTTCATATCGAGTATGCGATATTCTCAAGCTGATGAAAATAGGGTGGGAGCAAATGAAAAAAATTTAACTTTTACATATATTGATGTATATAATAGATATAAATAAAAGATGCATATGATATATATAATGTATATTATATATATACTAATGTATTATAATATACTAATGTATTATATGTACTAATGTATTAAAATATACTAATGTATTATAATATACTAATGTATTATATATACTAACATGTATATAATATATATATATATATATATATATATATATATATATATATATATATATATATATATATATATATATATATATATATATATATATATATATATATATATATATATATATATATATATATATATATATATATATATATATATATATATATATAATAATACATATACTAATGTATATGAATATATTATATCTAATATTACAAATTTTGGAGAGTCTCTTGCAGAAATATCGAAATTATAATCTTCCTCCTAGAGCATACATTAATGAAGTTCTTCATGCCTTAGCAGAGGAAACCGGCTAGATTGTTGAAGCTTACAGTACTACATACAGAAATGCGGTATGTATTTTTGGCCTAAATTTTTTTTTTTGTTTCTTTTAGGTCTTTAAAGGTGGTTAGCTAAATCTTTGTATTAAATGTGCCTATTATAGGCATCGTAAACCCTAGCTATGCAGAAATGGAGGCTTTGAAGAATAGTTCACTGGAGGCGGAGAGAGAGACTTCCTAGGGGTCATGAGGACTCCCTAGGGGTCCTAACATGTGATAAGGCATACTAGGAACCCTAGGGAGTCCCCGTCACCCCTTTTGACACATTGGAATGCTTAAGTGTCTCTTAAGGGGTCTTAGGAACCCTTAAGACACACTTGAGCGTTCCAATGTGTCAAAAGGGGTCGCAGGCACTCCCTAGGGGTCCTAGTATGCCTTATCAAATGTTAGGACCCCTAGGGAGTCCCTGTGACCCCTTTTGAATGCTCAAGTGTGTCTTAGGGGATTTTAGGACCCCTGAAGACACACTTGAGCATTTCAATGTGTCAAAAGGGGTCCTAGTATGACTTATCATGCATTAGGACCCCTAGGGAGTCCCCATGACCCATTTTGACACATTCGAATGCTCAAGTGTCTGTTAAGGGGTCCTAAGACCCCTTAAGACACACTTGAGCATTCCAATGTGTCAAAAGGGATCACAGGGACTCCCTAGGGGTCCTAGTATGTCTTATCTCATGTTAGGACCCCTAGGGAGTCCCCATGATACCTTTTGACACATTGAAACACTCAAGTGGGTCTTAAGTGCTCTTAGGACCCCTTAAGACACACTTGAACATTCCAATGTGTCAAAAGGGGTCACAGGGACTCCCTAGGGGTCCTAGTATGCCTTATTACATGTTAGGACCCCTAGGGAGTCCCTGTGACCCCTTTTGACACATTAGAACACTCAAGTGTGTGTCAAGGGGTCTTAGGACCCCTAAAGACACAGATGAGCATTCTAATGTGCCAAAAGGGGTCACAGGGACTCCATAGGGGTCCTAGTATGCCTTATCACGGGTTAGGACCCCTAGGGAGTCCCTGTGACCCCTTTTGACACATTGGAATGCTCAAGTGTGTCTCAAGGGGTCTTAGGACCCCTTGAGACACACTTGAGCATTCCAATGTGTCAAAAGGGGTCATGGGGACTCCCTAGGGGTCTGAGTATACCTTATCACATGTTAGAAACCCTAGGTAGTCCCTGTGACCCCTTTTGACACATTGGAATGTTCAAGTGTGTCTTAATAGATCTTAGGACCCCTTAAGACACATTTGAGCATTCCAATGTGTCAAAAGGGGTCACAGGGACTCCCTAGGGGTCCTAGTACACCTTATCATGCGTTAGGACCCCTTGGGATTCCCCATAACACCTTTTGACATATTGGAACACTCAACTATGTGTCAAGGGGTCTTAGGACCCCTCAAGACACACATGAGCATTCCAATGTGTCAAAAGGGATCACGGGGACTCCCTAGGGGTCCTAGTATGCCTTATCATGGTTTAGGACCCCTAGGGAGTCCTCGTGATCCCTTTTGACACATTGGAATGCTCAAGTGTGTCTCAAGGGGTCTTAGGACCCCTTAAGATACACTTGAGCATTCCAATGTGTCAAAAGGGGTCATGGGGACTGCCTAGGGGTCCTAGTATGCCTTATCACATGTTAGGAACCCTAGGGAGTCCGCATGACCCCTTTTGACACATTGGAACACTCAAGTGTGTCTTAATGGATCTTAAGACACCTTAAGACACATTTGAGCATTCCAATGTGTCAAAAGGGGTCATAGGGACTCCCTACGGGTCCTAGTACACCTTATCATACATTAGGATCCCTAGGGAGTCCCCGTAACCCCTTTTGACACATTATAACACTCAAGTGTGTCCTAAGGGGTCTTAGGACCCTGTAGGAACCCTTAAGACACACTTGAGCATTCCAACCTATCAAAAGGGGCCACAGGGACTCCTTAGGTGTCCTAGTACACCTTATCATGCGTTAGAACCCCTAGGGAGTCCTCGTGACCCCTTTTAACACATTGGAATGCTCAAGTTTGTCTTAAGGGGCCCTAAGCCCCCTTAAGACACACTTGAGCATTCCAATGTGTCAAAAGTGGTCTAGGGGACTCCCTAGGGGTCCTAGTACGCTTTATCACATGTTAGGACCCCTAGGGAGTCGCCATGACTCCTTTTGAAACATTAGAATGCTCAAGTGTGTCTTAAGGGGTCCTAAGACCCCTTAAGACACACTTGAGCATTCCAATATGTCAAAAGGTGTCTAGGGTACTCCCTAGGGGTCCTAGTATGCCTTATCATGCGTTAGGACCCCAAGGGAGTCCCTGTGACCCCTTTTGACACATTGAAACACTCAAGTGTGTCTTAAGGGGTCCTTAGACCCCTTAAGACACACTTGAGTGTTCCAATTTGTCAAAAGGGGTCACAGGGACACCCTAGGGGTGAAAAGGGGTCATGGGGCCTCCCTAGGGCTCCTAACATGTGATAAGGCATACTAGGACCCCTAGGGAGTCCCCTAGATTCCTTTTGACACATTGGAATGCTCAAGTGTTTTAATTTGTCCTTAGACCCCTTAAGACACACTTGAGTATTCCAATGTCTTGAAAGGGGTCACGGGGACTCCCGAGGGGTCCTAACCCATGATAAGGCATACTAGGATGCTTAGGGAGTCCCCGTGACCCATTTTGAAACATTGGAATGCTCATGTGTGTCTTAAGGGGACCTAATACCCCTTTTGACACATTGGAATGCTCATGTGTGTCTTAAAGGGTCCTAAGACCCCTTAAGACACACATGAGCATTCCAATGTGTCAAAAAGGGTCACATGGACTCCCTAGGGATCCTAGTATACATTATCACATGTTAGGAGCCCTCGAGAGTCCTTGTGATCCCTTTTGACACATTGGAATGCTCAAGTGTGTCTTATGCAGTCCTAAGACTCCTCAAGATGCAGTTGAGTGTTACAATGTGTCAAAAGGGGTCACGAGGACTCCCTAGGGGTCAAAAGGGGTCATGGGGACTCCCTAGGGGTCCTAGTATGCCTTATCACACGTTAGAACCCCTATGGAGTCCCCGTGACCTCTTTTGACACATTGGAATGCTCAAGTGTGTCTTAAGGGGTCCTAAGACAACTTAAGACACACTTGAGCATTCCAATGTGTCAAAAGGGGTCATGGGGACTCCCTAGGTGTCCTAGTATGCCTTATCATGTGTTAGGACCCATAGGGAGTCCCCGTGACCCCTTTTGACACATTGGAATGCTCAAGGGTGTTTGAAGGGGTCTTAGGACCTCTTAAGACACACTTGACCATTCTAATGTCTCAAAAGGGGTCATCTGTTAGGACCCCTAGCGAGTCCTTGTGACCCCTTTTGACACATTGGAATGCTCAAGTGTGTCTCACGGGGTCTTGGGACCCCTTAAGACACACTTGAGTGTTCCAATGTGTCAAAAGTGGTCATAGGGACTCCCTAGGGGTCCTAGTATGCCTTATCACGTGTTAAGAACCCCAGGGAGTCCCTGTGACCCCTTTTGACACATTGGAACACTCAAGTGTTTTTGAAGGGGTCTTAGGACCCCTTAAGACACACTTGAGCATTCCAATGTGTTAAAAGGGGTCATGGGGACTCCCTAGGTGTCCTAGTATGCCTTATCACACATTAGGAGCCATCAGGAGTCCCCGTGAATCCTTTTGACACATTGGAATGCTCATGTGTCTGTAAAGGGGTCTTAGGACCCTTTAAGACACACTCAAGCATTCCAATGTGTGAAAATAGTTCATGGGGATTCCCTAGGGGTCCTAGTATGCCTTATCATGCATTAGGACACTTAGGGAGTCCTCGTGACCCCTTTTGACACATTGGAATGCTAGAGTGTGTCTTAAGTGGTCTTAGGAACCCTTAAGACACACTTAAGCATTCCAATGTGTCAAAAGGGGTCATGGGGACTCCCTAGGGGTCCTAGTATGCCTTGTCATGTGTTAGGACCCCTAGGGACTCCCCATGATGGCTTTTGACACATTGGAATGCTCAAGTGTGTCTGAAGGGGTCTTAGGACCTCTTAAGACACACTTGAGCATTCTAATGTGTTAAAAGGGGTCACGGTGACTCTCTAGCAGTTCTAGTACACCTTATCATGCATTAGAACCCCTAGGGAGTCCCCGTGACCCCTTATTACACATTGAAACACTCAAGTGTGTCTTAAGGGGTCCTAAGACCCCTTAATACACACTTGAGCCTTTCGATGTGTCAAAAGGGGTCATGGGGACTCCCTAGGGTTCCTAGTATGCCTTATCAGGCGTTACGACCCCTAGGGAGTCCCCATGACCCCTTTTGACACATTAGAATGCTCAAGTGTGTCCTAAGGGGTCCTAAGACACCTTAGGACACTTTTGAGCATTCTAATGTGTCAAAAGGGGTCACAGAGACTCCTTAGGAGTCCTAGTACACCTTATCATGTGTTAGGACCGCTAGGGAGTCTCTGTGACTCCTTTTGACACATTGGAACATTGAAGTGTGTCGTAAGGGGTCGTAAGACCCCTTAAGACACACTTGAGCATTCCAATGTCTCAAAAGGGGTCACGAGGACTCCATAGGGGTCCTAGTATGCCTTACCACGTGATAGGACTCCTAGGGAGTCCCCGTGACCCCTTTTGACAGATTAGAATTCTCAAGTGTGTCTTAAGGGGTCTTAGGACCCCATAAGACACACTTGAGAATTCCAATGTCTCATAAGTGGTCATGGGGACTCTCTAAGGGTCCTAGTATGCCTTATCATACTTTAGGACCCCTAGGGAGTGCCTGTGACCCCTTTTGACACATTGGAATGCCCAAGTGTCACTCAAGAGGTCTTAGGACCCCTTAAGACACACTTGAGCATTCCAATGTCTCAAAAGGGGTCACAAGGACTCCTTAGGGGTCCTAGTATGCCTTATCACATGTTAGGACTCCTAGGGATTCCCCGTGATCCTTTTGACACATTGGAATGCTCAAATGTGTCTTGAGGGATCTTAGGACACCTTAAGACACACTTGAGCATTCCAATGTGTCAAAAGGGGTCACAGGGACTCCGTAGGGGTTCTAGTATGCATTACCATGCATTAGGACACACTTAAGTGTTCCGATGCGTCAAAAGGGGTCATGCCTTATCACACATTAGGACCCCTAGGGAGTCCCCATGACCCCTTTTGACAGATTGGAAGGCTCAAGTGTGTCTTAAGGGTTCTTAGGACCCCATAAGACACACTTGAGAATTCCAATGTCTCATAAGTGGTCACGGGAACTCCCTAAGGGTCCTAGTATGCCTTATCATACTTTAGGACCCCTAGGGAGTCCGTGTGACCCCTTTTGACACATTGGAATGCTCAAGTGTCGCTCAAGAGGTCTTAGGACCCCTTAAGACACACTTGAGCATTCCAATGTCTCAAAAGGGGTCACAAGGACTCCTTAGGGGTCCTAGTATGCCTTATCACATGTTAGGACTCCTAGGGATTCCCCGTGACCCTTTTGACACATTAGAATGCTCAAATGTGTCTTGAGGGATCTTAGGACACCTTAAGACACACTTGAGCATTCCAATGTGTCAAAAGGGGTCACACGGACTCCGTAGGGGTCCTAGTATGCCTTACCATGCATTAGGACACACTTGAGTGTTCCAATGCATCAAAAGAGGTCATGCCTTATCACACATTAGGACCCCTAGGGAGTCCCCATGACCCCTTTTGACACATTGGAATGCTCAAGTGTGTCTTAAGGGGTCCTAAGAATGCTCAAGTGTGTCTTAAGGGGTATTATGATCCCTTAAGACACACAAGAGTGTTCCAATGTGTCAAAAGGGGTCAAGGGGACTCCCTAGGGGTCCTAGTATGCCTTATCACACGTTAAGACCCCTAGTGAGTCCCTGTCACCCCTTATAGGACCCCTTGGGACACACTTGAGCATTCCAATGTGTCAAAAGGGGTACAGGGACTCCCTAGGTGTCCTAGTATGCCTTATCATGTGTTAGGACCCCTAGGGAGTTCTCGTGATCCCTTTGACACATTGGAATGCTCAAGTGTGTCTCAAAGGGTCTTAGGACCCCTTTAGACACACTTGAGCATTCCAATCTATCAAAAGGGGTCACGGGGACTCCCTAGGGTTGCTAGTATGCCTTATGATGCTTTAGGACCCTAGGGAGTCCCTGTGACCCCTTTTGACACATTGGAATGCTCAAGTTTGTCTTAAGGCATCTTAGGACCCCTTAAGACACACTCTAGCATGCCAATGTGTCAAAAAGTGTCCTCGTATGCCTTATCATGTGTTAGGACCCCTAGGGAGTCCCTGTGACCCTTTTTGACACATTGGAATGTGTCTTAAGGGGTCCTAAGACCCCTTAAGACACACTTGAGCATTCCAATGTGTCAAAAGGGATAACGGGGACTCCCTAGGGGTCCTAGTATGCCTTATCACAGGTTAGGACCCCTAAGGAATCTTTGTGATCACTTTTGGCACATTAGAATGCTCACGTGGGTCTTAAGGGCTCTTAGCACCCCTTAAGACACACTTGAGCATTCCAATGTGTGAAAACATGTCACGGGGACTCCCTAGGGATCCTAGTAGGCCTTATCACATGTTAGGACCCTTAGGGAGTCCCTGTGACCCCTTTTGACACATTGGAATGCTCAAGTGTGTGTCAAGGGATCCTAAGACCCCTTAACACACACTTGAGCATTCTAATGTGTCAAAAGGGGTCACGTGGACTCCCTAGGGGTTCTAGTATACCTTATCACATGTTAGGACCCCTAGGGAGTCCCCGTGACCCTTTTTGACACATTGGAATGCTCAAGTGTGTCTCAAAGGGTCTTAGGACCCCTTGAGACACACTTGAGCATTCTAATGTCTCAAAAGGGGTCACAGAGACTCCCTAGGGGTTCTAGAACATCTTATCATGCATTAGGACCCCTAGGGAGTCCCCGTGACCCTTTTTTGACACATTGGAATGCTCAAGTGTGTTTTAACAGATCTTAGGACCCCTTATGACACACTTGAGCGTTCCAATGTGTCAAAAGGGGTCAGAGGGACTCCCTAGGGGTCCTAGTACACCTTATCACACGTTAGGACCCCTAGGGAGTCCCCATGACCTCTTTTGACACATTGGAATGCTCAAGTGTGTCTTAAGGTGTGTTAGGACCCCTTAAGACACACCTGAGTGTTCTAATGTGTTAAAAGCGGTCACAGGCAATCCCTATGGGTCCTAGTACACCTGATCATGTGTGAGAAGCCCTAGGGAGTCTCAGTGACCCCTTTTGACACATTGGAATGCTCAAGTGTGTCTTAAGGGGTCTTAGGACCCCGTAGGACCCCTTAAGACACAATTGAGCATTCCAATCTGTCAAAAGGGGTCATGGGGACTCCCTAAGGGTCCTAGTATGCCTTATCATGTATTAGAACCCCTATGGAGTCCCCATGACCCCTTTTGACACATTGGAACACTCAAGTTTGTCTTAAGGGGTCCTAAGACCCCTTAAGACACACTTGAGTTTTCCAATGTGTCAAAAGGGGTCTAAGGGACTCGCTAGGGGTCCTACTATGCCTTATCATGTGTTAGAACCCCTAGGGCATCCGCGTGATGGATTTTGACACATTGGAATGCTCAAGTTTGTCTTAAGGGGTCCTAAGACACCTTAAGACACACTTGAGCATTCCAATGTGTCAAAAGGTGTCTAGGGACTCCCTAGGGGTCCTAGTACACCTTATCAGATGTTAGGACCCCTAGGGAGTCCCCGTGATCCCTTTTGACACATTGGAATGCTCAAGTGTGTCTTAAGGGGTCGTAAGACCCCTTAAGACACACTTGAGTGTTCCAATGTGTCAAAAGGGGTCACGGGGACTCCCTAGGGGTGAAAAGGGGTCATGAGGACTCCCTAGGGGTCCTAACACATGATAAGGTGTACTAGGACCCCTAGGGAGTCCCCTAGACCCCTTTTGACACATTGGAATGCTCAAGTGTGTTTTAAGGGGTCCTAAGACCCCTCAAGACACACTAGAGCATTCCAATGTGTCGAAAGGAGTCACGG
>BSBK01006945.1:120000-147839 GCA_027943335.1 Chamaecyparis obtusa | reverse complement strand
CCGCCGCTCCCCGGAGAGCTCGACCGGTTCGGTTCCGCTCGGATCGGACCCCGCCCGCGAGCGCCGCTCGGCTCGACGAGCTCGATGGGGATCCCGTCCGCGGGCGAGCTGGGCGTGGCTACACGTATGACGCGAATGTATTTTTTTTTTTTTTTTTTTTTTTTTTAACTCTGGTTTTTTCGTTCTTATCCTCGTACGGAGCCTCCTTTGTTCATTTTTTTTCCGCGAGTTTCGACCCCGCCCCGGAGCGAGCTCGGCGCCGATCCCGCCCCGCCGCTCCCCGGAGAGCTCGACCGGTTCGGTTCCGCTCGGATCGGACCCCGCCCGCGAGCGCCGCTCGGCTCGACGAGCTCGATGGGGATCCCGTCCGCGGGCGAGCTGGGCGTGGCTACACGTATGACCCGAAAGTAATTTTTTTTTTTTTTTTTTTTTTTTTTTTAATTTAACTCTGGTTTTTTCGTTCTTATCCTCGTACGGGGCCTCCTTTGTTCATTTTTTTTCCGCGAGTTTCGACCCCGCCCGGGAGCGAGCTCGGCGCCGATCCCGCCCCGCCGCTCCCCGGAGAGCTCGACCGGTTCGGTTCCGCTCGGCTTGATCAGCTCTGGTCGCTAGATCACTTGACAAAATTAGGTCAACAGGCAGATCAACTCGGGTCACCAACTAGATCAACTCAGGTCGCAAACTAGATCATCTCGGGTGGCTAGATCAACTCTGCTCGCTAGTCGGTAACTCATACTGCCATAATAAATTAGGTCACTACAACGACTCTGGTCGCTCGGTCGACTAAGGTGACTCAGGTCACTGGGTGGACTTGGTCGACTCGGTCGACTCGATCGACTCGGGTCACCGAGTTGACTCAGGTAGCCAAATCGACTCAGGTCGAGTCAGTCACCTGACCGACCCGGTCGACTCGGGTCGACGCAGTCAACTTGAGTCAACTCAGTTGACTTGGATCACCGGGTCGACTAGGGTGACTTAGGTCGACTCAGCTGACTCGGTTGACTCAGGTCGACTCAAGTCGACTTGGGTTGTCGGATCTACTCGGGCCTCTAGATTGCACGGGTCACTAGATCAACTCAAGTTGCTAGCGAGATCAGCTCAGGTCACCACACAGGTAACCAACTAGATCAACTCGGGTCACTAGATCAGCTTGGGTCACCAGCTAGATCAGCTCTAGTCGCTAGATCACCTGACAAAATCAGGTCACTAACTAGATCAGCCTGGGTCACCAACCATTTCATCTTAGGTCGCCAACTAGATCAGCTTAGGTCGCTAACTAGATCAACTCAGGTCGCCAGATCAGCTCTGGTTGCCAGCCAAAAACTTTGACTGCCATAATAAATTGGGTCACCACAGCGACTCGGGTCACCAGGTCGACTCGGTTGACTCGGGTCACCAGGTCGACTTGGTTGAATCAGGTCACTGGGTCGACTCGGTCGACTCGATGGACTTGGGTCACCAGGTCGACTTGGTTGACTCAGGTCACCGGGTCGACTCAGTCACCTGACTGACTCGGTCGACTCGGGATGACTCAGTTGACTCAGGTCATCGGATCGACTCGAGTCACCAAGTTGACTCGGGTCACCGGGTCGACTTGGGTTGTCAGATCGACTCGGGCCTCTGGATCAGTACGGGTCACTGGATCAACTCAAGTCGCTAGCGAGATCAACTCAGGTCACCACACGGGTCGCCAACTAGATCAACTCACATCGCCAGATCAGCTTGGGTCACCAACCAGATCAACTCTGGTCGCTAGATCACCTGACAAACTTAAGTCACCAGCCAGATTAGCTTAGGTCACCAGCCAGTAACTCTGACTACCATAATAAATTAGGTCACCACAGTGACTCAGGTAACTGGGTTGACTCAGTCGACTCAGGTCGACTCAGTTGACTCAGGTCACCGGGTCGACTCGATCGACTCAGTTGACTCGATTCACCGGGTTGACTTAGGTTACTGGGTTGACACGATCGACTCAGTTGACTCAGGTCATTGGGTGGACTCCGTTGACTTAATCGACTCAGGTCACCGGGTTGACTCAGTCACCTGACTGACTCGGGTCGACTTGGTTGACTCGGGTCACAAGGTCGACTTGGTTGACTCGGGTCATCAGGTCGACTTGGTTGATTCGGGTCATCGGGTCGACTCGGTTGAGTCGGGTCACCAGGTCGACTCAGGTCGACTTGGGTTACCAGATCGACTCAGGCCTCTGGATCAGGATGGGTTACTGGATCAACTCAAGTTGCTAGCAAGATCAACTTAGGTCACCACACGGGTCACCAACTAGATCAACTCTGGTCGCCAGATTAGCTTGGGTCACCAACCAGATCAACTCTGGTCTCCAGATCACCTAACAAAATTAGGTCACTAGCAACTTGGGTCACTGGGTCGACTCAATTGACTCAGGTCACCGGGTGAACTCGGTCGACTCAGTTGACTCGGGTCACCGGGTCGACTCGGTTGACTCGGGTCATTGGGTCGACTCGGTCGAGTCAGGTCACCAGGTCGACTCGATCGAGTCGGGTCATCGGGTCGACTCAGGTCGTCGGGTTGACTCAGGTCAACTCGGTTGACTCAGGTCACCGGGTCGACTCGGTTGACTTGGGTCACCGCATCGACTTGGTTGACTCAGGTCACTGCGTCGACTCGGTTGACTCGGGTCATCGGGTTGACTCGGTTGACTCGGGTCATCGGGTCGACTCGGTTGACTCAGGTCACTGGGTTGACTCAATTGACTCAGGTCACTGGGTCGACTCGGTTGACTCGGGTCACCGAGTCAACTCGAATCGACTTGGGTTGCCGGATCGACTCAGGCCTCTAGATTGGGATGGGTCACTAGATCAACACAAGTCGCTAGTGAGATCAACTCAGGTCACCACACGGGTCACCAACTAGATCAACTCAGGTCACCAAATCAGATTGGGTCACTAGCCAGATCAGCTCTGGTCGCCAGATCACCTCACAAAATTAGGTCGACAGCCAAATCAGCTTAGGTTGCCAACTAGATCAATTCAGGTCACCAGATCAGCTCTAGTCACCAGCCAGTAACTCTGACTGCCATAATAAATTAGGTCACCATAGTGACTCAGGTCGCTGGGTCGACTCGATCGACTCGGGTCACCAGGTCAACTCGGTTGACACGGGTCACTGGGTCGACTCGGTCGACTCTGTTGACTCGAGTCACCGGGTTGACTCGGTCGACTCAGGTCACTAGGTCGACTTAGGTCGACTCAGTCACCTGACTGACTCGGTCGACTTGGGTCGACTTGGTTGCCTCGAGTCATCGTGTTAACTCAGTTGACTCAGGTCATCGGGTCAACTCAGTTGACTCCGGTCATTGGGTCAACTCAGTTGACTCAAGTCATCAGGTCAACTTAGTTGACTCAGGTCACTGGGTCGAGTCGGTCGACGCGGTTGACTCAGGTCACCAGGTCGACTTGGGTTGCCGGATCGACTCGGGCCTCTAGATCAAGATGGATCATCGGGTCAACTCAAGTTACTAGCGAGATCAACTCAGGTCACCACATGGGTCGCCAACTAGATCAACTTGGGTCACCAGATTAGCTTGGGTCACCAGCTAGATCAGCTCTGGTCGCCATATCAGCTTATGTCACCAACTAGATCAACTCAGGTCGCCAGCCAATAACTTTGACTGCCATAATAAATTGGGTCACCATAGTGACTCGGGTCGCTAGGTCAACTTGGTTGACTCAGGTCATAGGGTCGACTCGGTTGACTCAGTTGACTCAGGTCATTGGGTCGACTCAGTTGACTCATGTCACTGGGTCGACTCGAGTCACCAGGTCGACTCGGTTGACTCAGGTCACTAGGTCGACTCGGGTCAACTCAGTCACCTTACTAACTTAGGTAGACTTGGTTGACTTGGGTCACCAGGTCAACTTAGGTCATCAGGTCAACACGGTTGACTCAGGTCACTAGGTCAACTCTGTCGACTCAGGTCACCAAGTCAGCTGGGTCGACTTAGTCAACTCTGGTCACCGGGTCGACTCAGTTGATTCGAGTCACCGGGTCACTGGGTCGACTCGGTTGGCTCGGGTCATCGAGTTGACCAGGTTGACTCGGGTCACTGGGTCGACTCGGTGGACTCGAGTCGACTCGATTGACTCAGGTCGAGTTGGGTTGCCGGCTCGACTCGGGCCTCTGGATCGGGATGGGTCACTGGATCAACTCAAGTCGCTAGCGAGATCAACTCAGGTCACCACACGGATCACCAACTAGATTTACTCAGGTCGCCATATCAGCTTGGGTCACCAACCAGATCAGCTCTTGTCACCAGATCACCTGACAAAATTAGTTCACCAACCAGATCAGGTTAGGTCACCAATTAGATCAACTCAGGTCGCTAGATTAGCTCTGGTCGCCAGTGAGTAACTCCGACTGCCATAATAAATTGGGTCACCACAAAAACCCTGGTCGCTGGGTCGACTCAGTCAACTCAGTCAACTTGATCAACTCGGGTCACCGGGTCAACTCGGGTCATCGGGTCAACTCGGGTCACTGGGTCGACTCGGTCGACGTGGGTCACCGAGTCGACTTGGGTTGCCGAATCAACTTAGGCCTCGAGTCGACTTGGGTTGACACGGGTCGACCTAGTCGACTCAGGTCACTAGGTTGACTCAATTGATTCAGGTCACTAGGTCAACTCAGTCGACTCTGGTTTACTCGGGTCGACTCGGTCACCTGACCGACTCGGGACACCACGTCGACTCAGTCGACTCGGTTGACTCGGGTCATCGAGTCGACTCGGTTGACTCGGGTCATCGAGTCGACTCGGTTGACTCAGGTCACTCGGTCAACTCGATAGACTCGGGTCACCGAGTCGACTTGGGTTGCCGGATTGACTCAGGCCTCTGGATCAGGACGGGTCACTGGATCAACTCAAATCGCTAGCAAGATCAACTCAGGTCACCACACGGGTCGCCAACTAGATCAACTTGAGTCACCAGATCAACTTGGGTCACCAGCCAGATCAGCTCTGGTCTCCAGATGACCTGACAAAATTAGGTCACTAGCCAGATCAGCTTAGGTCACCCACTAGATCAATTCAGGTTGCCAGCTCAGCTCTGGTCGCCAGCTAGTAACTTTAACTGCCATAATAAATTAGGTCACCACAGCGACTTGGGTCACTGGGTCGACTCAGTTGACTCGGGTCATCGGGTCAACTCGGTCGACTCAGTTGACTTGGGTCACCAGGTCGACTCGGTTGACTCGAGTCATTGGGTCGACTCAGTTGACTCGGGTCACTGGGTCGACTCAATTGAGTCAGGTCACTGGGTCGACTCGGTCAACTTAGGTCATCGGGTCGACTCAGTCACCTAACCGACTCGGTCGACTCAGGTCGACTCGGATCACCGGGTTGAATCGATCGACTTGGTTGACTCGGGTCACCGCGTCAACTCAGTTGACTCGGGTCGACTCGGTTGACTCAGGTCACTGGGTTGACTCAGTTGACTCAGGTCACCGGGTCGACTCGATTGACTCAGGTCACCGGGTCGACTCGGGTCACCGGGTCAACTCGGTTGACTCGGATGATCGAGTCGACTCGGTCGACTCGGATCGACTTGGGTTGTTGGATCAACTCAAGCCTCTAGATCAGGATGGGTCACTAGATCAACACAAGTCGCTAGCGAGATCAACTCAGGTCACCACACAGGTCGCCAACTAGATCAACTCGAGTCGCCAGATCAGATTGGGTCACCAGCCAGATCAGCTCTGGTTGCTAGATCACCTCACAAAATTAGGTCGACAGCCAAATTAGCTCTGGTCACTAGATCACCTCACAAAATTAGGTCGACAACCAGATCAGCTTAGGTTGCCAACTAGATCAATTCAGGTCGCTAGATCAACTCTGGTCGCTAGCCAATAACTTTGACTGCCATAATAAATTGGGTCACCACAGCGACTCGGGTCGCTGGGTCGACTCGGTCGAGTCGGGTCACTGGGTCGACTTGGTTGACTTAGGTCACTAGGTCAACTCGGTCGACTCAGTTGACTCAGGTCACCGGGTTGACTCGGTTGACTCAAGTCACCGGGTCGACTTAGGTCGACTCGGTTGACTTGGGTCACCAGGTCGACTCAATTGACTCAGGTCATCGGGTCAACTCAGTTGACTCAGGTCATCGAGTCGACTCGATCGACTCGGGTCACTAGGTTGACTCGGTCGACGCGGTTGACTCAAGTCACCGGGTTGACTTGGGTTGCCGGATCGACTTAGGCCTCTAAATCGGGATGAGTCACTTGGTCAACTCAAGTCGCTAGCGAGATCAACTCAGGTCACCACACGGGTCGCCAACTAGATCAACTCAGGTCACCACACGGGTCGCCAACTAGATCAACTCAGGTCGCCAGATCAGCTTGGGTCACCAGCTAGATCAGCTCTGGTCACCAGATCACCTAACAAAATTAGGTCACCAGCCAGATCAGCTTATGTCACCAACTAGATCAACTCGGGTCGCCAGCCAGTAACTTCGACTGCCATAATAAATTGGGTCACCACAGTGACTCAGGTCGCTGGGTCGACTCGGTTGACTCAGGTCACAGGGTCGACTCGGTTGACTCAAGTCATCGGGTCGACTCGGTTGACTCATGTCACTGGGTCAACTCAGGTCACCGGGTCGACTTAGTTGACTTAGGTCACCAGGTCGACTCAGTTGACTCAGGTCACCGAGTCGACTCGGGTCGACTCAGTCACCTTACTGACTTAGGTCAACTTGGTTGACTCAGGTCACCATGTCAACTCAGGTCATTGGGTTGACACGGTTGACTCGGGTCACTGGGTTAACTCTATCGACTCGGTTGACTCGGGTCACCGAGTCGACTCAGTCGACTCTGGTCACCGGGTCGACTTGGTTGATTCGGGTCACCGGGTCACTGGTCGACTCGGTTGGCTCGGGTCATCGGGTCGACTCGGGTCACTGGGTCGACTCGGTTGACTCAGGTCGACTGGGTCGACTTAGTCAACTCTAGTCACCGGGTCGACTCGGTTGATTCGGGTCACCGGGTCACTAGGTCGACTCGGTTGGCTCGGGTCATCGGGTCGACTCAGGTCACTGGGTCGACTCGGTTGACTCAGGTCGACTGGGTCGACTTAGTCGACTCTGGTCACCGGGTCGACTCGGTTGATTCAGGTCACCGGGTCACCGAGTCGACTCGGTTGGCTCAGGTCATCAGGTCGACTCGGTTGACTCGGGTTGCTAGCTCGACTTGGGTTGCTGGCTCGACTCGAGCCTCTAGATCGAGACGGGTCATTGGATCAACTCAAGTCGCTAGCGAGATCAACTCAGGTCACCACATGGGTCGGCAACTAGATTTACTCGAGTCACCATATCAGCTTGGGTCACCAACCAGATCAGCTCTTATCGCCAGATCACCTGACAAAATTAGTTCACCAGCCAGATCAGGTTAGGTCGCTAACTAGATCAACTCGGGGTGCTAGATCAGCTCTAGTCGCCAGTGAGTAACTCTGACTACCATAATAAATTAGGCCACCATAAAAACCCCGGTCGCTGGGTCGACTTGGTTGACTCAGGTCACCGGGTCGACTCAGTTGACTCGGGTCATTGGGTCGACTCGGTCAACTCGGGTCACCGGGTCGACTCGGGTCATCGGGTCACTGGGTCGACTCGGGTCACCGAGTCGACTTGGGTTGCTGGATTGACTCAAGCCTCGAGTCGACTTGGGTTGACACGGGTCGACCTAGTCAACTCAGGTCACCGGGTCGACTCAATTGATTCAGGTCACTAGGTTGACTCAGTCGACTCTGGTTGACTCGGGTCGACTTAGTCACCTGACCGACTCAGTTGACTCGGGTCACCACGTTGACTCGGTCGACTCGGTTGACTCAGGTCGACTCAGTTGACTCGGGTCATCGGGTCGACTCAGTTGACTCAGGTCACTCGGTCGATTCGGTTGACTCGGGTCACTTGGTCAACTCGGGTCGACTTAATCACCTGACTGACTTAGGTCGACTTAGTTGACTCGGGTCACCAGGTCGACTCAGTTGACTCAGGTCACTGGGTCAACTCTGTCGACTCAGGTCACCAGGTCGACTGGGTCAACTCAGTCGACTCAGGTCACCGGGTCGACTCAGTCACTTGACCGACTCGGTTGATTCGGGTCACTGGGTCGACTCGGTTGACTCAAGTCACTGGGTCGACTCGATTGACTCGGGTCGACTCGAGTGACTCGGGTCACCGGGTCAACTCGGGTTGACTCGGGCCTCTAGATCAGGAGGGGTCATTGGATCAACTCAAGTTTCTAGCGAGATCAACTCAAGTCACCACACGGGTCCCCAACTAGATTTACTCAGGTCACCATATCAGCTTGGGTCACCAGCCAAATCAACTCTTGTCGCCAAATCACCTGACAAAATTAGTTCGCCAGCTAGATCAGGTTAGGTCGCCAACTAGATCAACTCGGGTTGCTAGATCAGCTCTGGTCGCCAATGAGTAACTCCAACTGCCATAATAAATTAGGTCACCACAGAAACCCCAGTCGCTGGGTCGACTCGGGTCGACTCGATTGACTCGGGTCATTGGGTCGACTCGGTCAACTCGGGTCACCGGGTCGACTCGGTTGACTCAGGTCATCAGGTCGACTTGGGTCACTGGGTCGACTCGGGTCACCGAGTCGACTTGGGTTGCTGGATCGACTCAGGCCTCAAGTTGACTTGGGTTGACACGGGTCGACCTAGTCTACTAAGGTCTCCTGGTCGACTCGGGTCGACTCAATCGATTCAGGTCACTGGGTCGACTCAATCACCTGACTGACTCGGTCATCTCAGGTCACCATGTCGACTCGATTGACTCTTGTCATCGGGTTGACTCAGTTGACTCAGGTCACTGGGTCAACCGATTGACTCAGGTCACTGGGTCGACTCGGTCACCACACGGGTCACCAACTAGATCAAGTTAGGTAGCTAGCGAGATCAACTCAGGTCACCACACTGGTCCCCAACTAGATCAACTCGGATCGCCAGATCAGCTTGGGTCACCAGCCAGATCAGCTGTGGTCGCCAGATCAGCTTGGGTCACCACATTGACTCAGGTCGCCACATTACTTGGCCAACTCGGGTCACCAGCCAGATCAACTCAGGTGACTCGGTTGACTCAGGTTATCGGGTCGACTCGGGTCGACTTGGGTTGCCAGATCAACTCGGGCCTCGAGTCGACTTGGGTTGACTTGGGTCACCAGGTCGATGCGGGTTGTCAGGTCAACACGAGTCACCGGTTCGACATGGGTCGCCAGTTTGACACGGGTCACTGGGTCGACACGGGTCACTGGGTCGACGCGAGTCACTGGGTCGACGCGGGTCACTAGGTCGACGCAGGTCGCTGGGTTGACTCGGGTCGTCAAGTTGACTCGGGTCGCCGGGTCAACTCAGGTTATTGGATCGACTCGGGTCTCTAGATCAGGACAGGTCACTTGATCAACTCGGGTCACCACATGAGTCACCAATTAGATCAACTCAGGTCACCAGATCAGCTTGGGTCACTAGCCAAATCTGCTCTGGTCGCCAAATCACCTAACCGACTCGGGTCGCCAGCCAGATCAGCTTGGGTCACCACATCACCTGGCCAACTCGGTTCGCCAGATCAACTCAGGACACGACATCGACTCAGGTAGTTAGCTAGATCATCTCAGATCACCAGATCGCCCGATGAACTCAGGTCGGGTGGGGTCTCTAGATCGAGTCGAGTCACCAGATCAAGTCGGGTCCCGAGCCAGATCAACTCAGGTCACCACATCGACTCGGGTCACCAGCCAGATTAGGTCAGGTCACTAGATAGCCTGACCTACTTAGATCTCCAGTGAGTCTGTCCACTTTTTGAATGATTGACCCATACTCCTCTTCAAGTATTATCATAGTCAAGTCTCCGCTTCTAGCTCGACAATAAGAAGGGCGTGACTCCATGTATGGCCTGAGTGATTTTTTTTTAACTCTGGTTTTTTCATTCTTTTTGTCGTAGGGAGCCTCCTTTGTCTATTTTTTTTACAACTTTTGACCTCGCTCACGATCAAGCTAGGCCAACTCATTTAAACTTGGATCGCATAAATCTAATATGCACAATAGTAATGTTGATGAGTATGCAAACACATCAATGAAGTCATCTCAGTATGTCAAGTCCCCCAACTTAGATCACTCGAGTCGCATAAGTAACTCAGATAGCCATAATAAATTAGGTCACCATAGTGACTCGGGTCACTAGGTCGACTCAGGTCACGGGGTCGACTCGGGTCATCAAGTCAACTCAGGTTGCTGGGTTGACATAGCCGAATCGACTCAGGTCTTTGGATCGGGACGGGTCACTTGATCAACTCGTGTCGCTAGCCAAATCAACTTAGGTCATCACATGGGTCGCCAACTAGATCAACTCGGGTCGCTAGATCAGCTCTGGTCACCAGATCACCTGACCAACTTAGGTCGCCAACCAAATCAGCCTTGATCGCCACATTGACTCAGGTTGCCACATCACCTAGCCAACTTGGGTCGCCAGCCAGATCAACTCGAGTTGCCAGATCGACTCGGGACACCACATCGACTCAGGTAGTCAGCTAGATCATCTTGGATCCCTAGATCGCTCGATGAACTCAACTCAGGTGGGGTCTCTAGATCAAGTCGGGTCACCAGATCAAGTCGGGTCCTGAGCTAGATCAACTTAGGTCACCACATCGACTTAGGTCACCAGCCAGATCAGGTCCCTAGCCAGATCAACTCAGGTCACCACATCCAATATGCACAATAGTAATGCTGATGAGTATGCAAACTCATCAATGAAGTCATCTCAGTATGCCAAGTTGTCAAGTCCTCCAACTTAGATCAGTCGAGTCGCATAAGTAACTCCAACTACCATAATAAACTTAGATCACTCAGGTCGTTAGGTCGACTCGGGTTGCCGGCTTGACTCGGGTCTCTAGATCGCGATAGGTCGCTGGATCAACTCGGGTTGCTAGCTAGATTAACTCAAGTCACCACATCGACTTGGGTCATCACCTAGATCAGCTCAGGTTGCCACATCACCTAACCAACTCAGGTCAGGTCGGGTCACCAGATTAATTCGGGTCACCAGCCAGATCAACTTAGGTTGCCACATCAACTCGAGTATCCAGATAGATCAGCTCGGGTCACCAAATCACCTAACTAACTTAGGTCAGGTTGGGTTAGGTCTCCTGATCAGGTCGGGTCACCGGATCAACTCAGGTCGCTAATTAGATCAACTCGGGTCACTAACATGATCAACTCGGGTCAACACATCAGCTTATGTTGTTAACACATTCCAATATGCCAAGCTGTCTAGTTTGCTAGCTCGGATCACTCGAGTCGCATAAGTAACTCGTATTGCCAAAACAACTTGGGTCACCTAATTAACTCGAGTCATCAGATCGACTCGGGTCGCCAGATCGACTCGGGTCACCGGATCGACTCGAGTCCTCGAATCGACTCGGGTCACCGTATTGACGCAGGTCACCGGATCGACTCAGGTCTCCAGATCAGGATGGGTCGTCCGATCGACTCGGTTCATCGGATCGATTCGGGTATCCAGATAGATCAAATCAGGTCACCAAATCACCTGACTAACTTAGGTTAGGTCGGGTCTCTGGATCGAGTCGGGTCACCAGATCAAATTGGGTCTCCAGCCAGATCAACTCGGGTCAACACATCGACTCGAGTCACCAACCAGATCAACTTGGGTCGCCAGACCAACTCAGGTCAGGTCGGGTAAGGTCTCCAGATTGGGTCAAGTCGCGGGATCATTTCAGCTCGCCAGCCAGATCAACTCGAGTTGCTACATCGACTCGACTCGACTCGCCAACCAGATCAGCTCAGGTCATTAGATCACCTGACCAACTCGAGTCAGGTCGACGGATGAAGTCAGATCGCCAGATCAACTCAGGTCGCCAGCCAGATCAACTCAGATCATCACATCGACTTAGGTCGCCAGCCAAATCAGCTCGGGTCACCAAATCAACTCGGGTCACCAGCCAGATCAACTCGGGTTAACAAATTTGAGTTTTGACCCCACTCGCAAGCGAGCTAGGCTAACTCATTCAAACTTGGATCGCCTCAATCTAATATGCATAATAGTAATACTAACGAGTATGCAAACTCATCAATGAAGTCAACTAAGTATGCCAGCCTGATCAACTCAGGTCAACAAATTGACTCGGGTCACCAACCAGATCAACTCGGGTCACCAGATTGCCAGGCCAAGTTGGGTCGGGTCGGGTTGGGTCAGGTCTCTAGATCGGGTTGGGTCAGTTCTCTAGATCGGGTCGGGTTGCCAGATCAATTCTTGTCGCCAACCAGATCAACTCAGGTCGCCACATCGACTCGGGTCGTCAGCCAGATCAGCTCGGGTCACCACATCACCTAACCAACTCGGGTTAGGTCGGGTCACCCGATCAATTTGGGTCACTAAGTTGGGTGTGACTCCATGAATGGCACGAGTGGTTTTCTTTTTCAACTCTAGTTTTTTCATTCTTTTCATTGTACGAAGCCTCCTTTGTCTATTTTTTTAGGACTTTTGACCCCGCCCTGAGGATCGCCAACGAGCTCGACCGGATCCTGTCCGAGATCTTGCTCGTGAGCGAGCTCACCGGGATCCCGTCGCCAACGAGCTAGGCGTGACTCCATGGATGGCTCTAGTGATTTAAGTTTTTTATAACTTGAAAATTTTGTTCTTTTCCTTGTATAGAGCCTCCTTTATCCATTTTTTCCTACGAGTTTCGACCCCGCCAGCGACCTTGTTAAGTTCTCATCGCAGGTCTTGCCCTACTACCACGAAAGCCTCCCAGCGGTTATATGAAATGACCCCGGGTCATTTCAACACTGCGTCTAACAATAACTAGTCAGACTGCATCAAATGATGTCCACCTCGATCCATGCCAACTCATTCAAACTTGGATCACCTCAATCTAATATGCACAATAGTAATGCTGACAAGTATGCCAACTCATCAATGAAGTCGCCTTAGCATGCCAAGCTGTCAAGTCCCCCAACTTGAATTACTCCAGTCGCATAAGTAATTCGGATCATTGGATCGACTCGCATCGCCGAGTCAACTCGGGTTTCTGGATCGACTCGAGTCCCCAAAACAACTTGGGTTGCCAGTCGGATCAACTCGGGTCACCATCCAGATCAACTCAGGTCGCAAGATCACCTGACTAACTTAGATTGACGAAGTTGCCTAGCCAACTTGGATCGCTAGACTTGCCAGATCGACTCGAATCACTGGAGTCGTCAGATCGACTCAGATCTCTATTTCAAGTCGGCCCTATTGCCACGAAGGCATCCCAATGATAACCAGTCAGATCGCAAGTTAAATCACATCAAATGATGTTCACCTCGATCTGTGCTAACTCATTCAATCTTGGATCACCTCGATCCAATATGCCAAGCTGTCAAGTCCACCAGCTCAGATCACTCGAGTTGCATAAGTAACTCAGATCGCCAGAACAACTCGGGTCACCAGATCGACACAGGTCGTCAAATCCACTCGGGTTGCCGAATCAACTCGAGTCGTCGGATCGACTCGGGTCTCCAGATTAGGACGGGTTGTCAGATCGACTCGGGCCGCCAGCCAAATCTACTCGGGTCCCTACATCGACTCAGGTATCCATATAGATCATATTGGGTCGCCAAATCACCTGACTAACTAAAGTTAGGTCAAGTTTGGTCGGGTCAGGTCTCCGGATTGGGTCGGGTCACCGGATCAACTTGGGTCAACATATCGACTCGAGTCGCCAACCAGAACAACTCGGGTCACCAGATTGCCAGACCAACTCGGGTTGGGTCGGGTCAGGTCTTCAGATCGGGTCAGGTCACGGGATCATTTTGGGTCGCCAGCCAGATCAACTCGGGTCGCCACATCAACTCGACTCACCAACCAGGTCAGGTCGGGTCACCAGATCACCTGACCAACTCGGTCAGGTCGACGGATGAAGTCGGATCGCTGGATCAACTCAGGTCGCTAGCCAGATCAACTTGGGTCACCACACCAACTCAGGCCGCCAGCCAAATCAGCTCAGGTCGCGAGATCAACTCAGGTCAACAAATGTGACTTTTGACCCCACTCACAAGTGAGCTAGGCTAACTCATTCCAAGTCTCTCATGGAAAAGTCCATGACTTCCCATTCCTATACCTATGCTGACGAGTATGCCAACTCATCAATGAATTCGGCTCAGCATGCCAAGTTGTCAAGTCCCCCAACTTGAATTACTCCAGTCACATAAGTAATTTAGATCACCAGAACAACTCGGGTCACCGGATCGACTCAATTCGCCGGATTGACTTGGATCACCGGATCACTAGAGTCGGCAAAGTAACCCAGATCTCTAGGGTCATAACGGGATAGGTATTGTTTACGGATGTAACGACCTCTGAGATGAGCCCAACTCGTCAATCGGAGCCAGCTCGCCAATCTGATTGAGCTAGCCGATCTGAGCCAACTCACCGATTTGAGCTAGCAAGACACCTCTCAAGAATTGAGTTTGAGAACTTCTCCACTAATGAGTTGTCCTCAAGATGTGAACTTGCATCCAGATTAGGACTTGTGGCTTGCACGAGCCAATGTCATGAAGACCTCCTACGTACATGCAACCAATGCATCTCATAGTCCAACATAGTTCTGAACTAGCTCATTACGCCACCATCTCGCACATGTTCCAAGTCTCCCATGGAAAAGTCCCCAACTTCCCATTCCAATACCTAGTTGATTTCACCTCGGATCGAGTCCCCAACAAGATCCAATGCCACTCTGCACAAAGCAGTCCATGCTACTTCATGCAGCTCGAATGACACCTCGACTTGACTCTAAACCTTACCCAGGCCAAAACTATTAACAACTTGTCGCACAACCCCATGAATGCTCCTCGAATCAAGTCCCTGACATGACCCTACTCCTGAGTGCACCAAACAACTCCTTTGTTACACCTCGGATCGAGTCCCTTACATGTCAGTTCAAGTCAGTCGACGTGTTAGCTCTATTTCTAGTATGAGGTGATCTTGTCACATCAACACTACACCCATCCATTGTAAGTTAGCCATACCACCACAAAGTCATCCAACAGTCATTATGAAATGACCCCTATCACATCAAGCTGTGTTGGTTTGTTTCAAGTCGGCCCTATTGCCACGAAGGCATCCCAATGGTAACTAGTCAAATCGCATCAAATGATGTTCACCTCGATCTATGCCAATGCTGCCTATGATTGATTTGCTAGCTCTCTACGGATATTTTTGGATATGCCATTTGATACCTGAATGCTATGCATGGGTTCGTGCATAGACGATTCGAGCTGAGCTTAAGGATGTTGAGTTCTCAAGTGAATATGAATAGGCGAGTTGTTCTATGGAGTAGAACTCAGGAATGCATGATGGATTGAGCTCATCTCGCGGATCCGAGCCAGCTCGTTGATCCGATCCAGCTTGTCGATCTGAGCCAGCTCGACGATCCGAGCCAGCTCGTCAAGTTGAGCCTTTTACGAGATTTAAATTTTTTGCGACCTATCGACGTCGGCAAGCATTTGTATGGGGGAGAAAGACTCGGACTAATAACTTATCCTCGTAGGGGAGGTGTTGTTGGTGGATGTGAGGATTTTTGAGATGAGACCCAAGCTGGAACAAATTCTAGTGCGCATTGTGATTAGAGCTAAGCTAAAGGATATTGAGTTCTCAAAGGAATACAAATAGGCAAGTTGTTTTATGGAGTAGAACACGGGAATGCATGATGGATCCGATCCGATTTGAGCCGAGCCGGCTCGGCGATCCGAGCCAGCCAGCTTGGAAAACCGAGCCGGCTCGCTCGGCAAACCGTGCCAGCTCGCCGATTCGAGTCAGCTCGCTCGGTGATCCGAGCCAGCTCGCTTGGCGATCCGAGCCTTTTACGAGATTTTAAGTTTTTGTGACTTATCGGCGTCGGCAAGCATTTCTACGTGGGAGCAAGACTCGGACTAATAACTTATATAGGGGAGGTGTTGTTGGTGGATGTAAGGATCTTTGAGATGAGACTCGAGATGGAATGGATTCTAGTGCCCATTGTGATTCGAGCTGAGCTAAAGGATGTTGAGTTCTCAAGTGAATACAAATAGGTGAGTTGTTCTATGGAGTAGAACACGGGAATGCATGATGGATTGAGCTCAGCTCGTCGATCCGAGCCAGCTCACGGATTCGAGCTAGCTTGTCGAGCTGAGTCTTTTACGAGATTTAAAGTTTTCGTGACCTATCCGTGTCGGCGAGCATTTCTACGGGGGAGCAAGACTTGGACTAATAACTTATATAGGGGAGGTGGTGTTGGTGGATGGAAGGATCTTTGAGATGAGACCCGAGCTGGAACGGATTCTAGTGCGCGTTGTGATTCGAGTTGAGCTAAAGGATGTTGAATTCTCAAGTGATTACAAATAGGCGAGTTATTCCATGGAGTAGAACACGGGAATGCATGATGGATTGAGCTCAACTCGGCGATCCGAGCCAGCTCGGCGATCCGAGCCAGCTCGGCGATCCGAGCCAGCTCGGCGATCCGAGCCAGCTCGGCGATCCGAGCCAGCTCGGCGATCCGAGCCAGCCCGTCGAGCTGAGTCTTTTACAAGATTTAAATTTTTTGTGACCTTTCGGCGTTGGCGAGCATTTCTACGGGGGAGTAAGACTCGGACTAATAACTTATATAGGGGAGGTGTTGTTGGTGAATGTAAGGATCACTGAGATGAGACCCGAGCTGGAACGGATTCTAGTGCGCGTTATGATTCGAGCTGAGCTAAAGGATGTTCAGTTCTCAAGTGAATACAAAGAGGTGACTCATTCTATGGAGTAGAACATGGGAATGCATGATGGAATGAGCTCAGATCGCCGATCCGAGCTAGCTCGTCGATCCGAGCCACGGGTATGTACGATCCGAGCCAGCCCGTCGAGCTGAGTCATTTATGAGATTTAAATTTTTTGTGACCTTTCGGCGTTGGCGAGCATTTCTACGGGGGAGCAAGACTCGGACTAATAACTTATATAGGGGAGGTGTTGTTGGTGAATGTAAGAATCATTGAGATGAGATCCGAGCTGGAACGGATTCTAGTACGCGTTGTGATTCGAGCTGAGCTAAAGGATGTTCAGTTCTCAAGTGAATACAAAGAGGTGAGTCATTCTATGGAGTAGAACATGGGAATGCATGATGGAATGATCTCAGATCGTCGATCCGAGCTATCTCGTCGATCCGAGCCAGCTCGCTGATCCGAGCCATGGGTATGTAGGTAGTTTTCATGAGATCGGCTCGCCCGGCCCACAAGTCAAACATCGATTCTCTTATTAAGGGTGAGCCCTTGTCTAGCGTTTGGGTCGCTCGGTACAAGCTGTTCGATTTGTAATGTGTGCAAAGCTTTTGGGTTGATATTTGGAAGATTTAAATTTTTTGTGAGCTATTCTCCTCGTTTCACTTGATATTTTTGAAGATTTGAATTATTTGTGAGCTATTCTCCCCGTTTCCCTTGATTTTTTTGGAAGAATTGGAATTTTTGAGAGTTGTTCTCTTCGCCTCAAATTTCTACGGAAGAGCAAGACTTGGACTAATAACTTATATAGGGGAGGTGTTGTTGGTGAATGAAAGGATCTTTGAGATGAGACCCGAGCTGGAACGGATTCTAGTGCGCGTTGTGATTCAAGCTGAGCTAAAGGATGTTCAGTTCTCAAGTGAATACAAAGAGGTGAGTCGTTTTATGGAGTAGAACACGGGAATGCATGATGGAATGAGCTCAGATCGACGATCCGAGTCAGCTCGCTGATCTGAGCCACGGGTATGTAGGCAGTTTTCATGAGATCGGCTCGCCCGGCCCACAAGTCAAACACTGATTCTCTTATTAAGGGTGAGCCCTTGTCTAGCGTTTGGGTCGCTCGGTACAAGCTGTTTGATTTGTAATGTGTGCGAAGCTTTTGGGTTTGATATTTGGAAGATTTGAATTTTTTGTGAGCTATTCTCCTCGTTTCACTTGATTTTTTTGAAGATTTGAATTATTTGTGAGCTATTCTCCCCATTTCCCTTGATTTTTTGGAAGATTTGGATTTGTTGCGAGTTGTTCTCTTCGCCTCAAATTTCTACGGAAGAGCAAGACTTGGACTAATAACTTATATAGGGGAGGTGTTGTTGGTGAATGCAAGGATCTTTGAGATGAGACCCGAGCTGGAACGGATTCTAGTGCACGTTGTGATTCGAGCTGAACTAAAGGATGTTTAGTTCTCAAGTGAATACAAAGAGGTGAGTCATTTATGGAGTAGAAGACGGGAATGCATGATGGAATGAGCTCAGATCGCCGATCCGAGCTAGCTTGTCGATCCGAGCCACGGGTATGTAGTCAGTTTTCATGAGATCGGATCGTCCGGGCCACAAGCTAGCTATTTTTTGTGAGCTATTCTCTTTGTTTCCTTTGATTTTTTTGGAAGACTTGCATTTTTTGTGAGCTATTCTCTTCGTTTCAATTGAATTTTTGGAAGTTATGCATTTTTTGTGATGTAGTCTCTTCGTTTCACTTGCATTTTTGGGAGATTTGATTTTTTTTGTGAGCTATTCTCTTCTTTTCCCTTGAATTTTTTTTTGCAAGACTTGCATTTTTTGTGAGCTATTCTCTTCGTTTCAATTGAATTTTTAGAAGTTTTGAATTTTTTGTGATCTATTCTTCTTTGTTTCACTTGTATTTTTGAGAGATTTGAAATTTTTGTGAGATATTCTCTTCGGCTCAAATTTCTACGGAAGTGCAATACTTGGACTAATAACTTATATAGGGGAGGTGTTGTCCGCGGAAGCTCCCCCATGCCCCTCTAATAGAATCAGTGCTAGTGATCCCGTTTTGAAATCCGACGGACGGATGGATGAGCAGGTCGGATTTCAAAACGGGATCAGCAGCACTGATTCCATTAGAGGGGCATGAAGCCACCTGATTGCTATGCGGGGGCTGCTCAAAGTCCCGTCTTTCGAGTCGCTCGACGGCGCAAGTCGGAAAGGGTTCGACAGCGGTTGTCGTTCCAATGCGTCGTCGCAGTGACATGGAAGGCGATCTTCGGGTTAGCCCTTGTCTAGCTTTTGGGTCGCTTGGTACAAGCGATCTGCTATGTACTTTCCGCGAACCCCTATCCGGGTACTCGTTAGCTATGCATTGGCTCTTGCATGTGTGGAACGGAGAGATGCGGCCTTCACAGGGAGTCGGCCTGAAATAGTTCTGTGCGTGCGAATGGAGCCGCGTATAGCTTTTGGGTCGTTTGGATAGGGTGCCCCTCCAAGCGAATCAGTGCTGGTGCTCGGACGGATTTGCGGCTCAGATTTAAAATGTGAGGAGCATGCCTGATTTTATTTGAGGGGCATGAAGCCACCTGATTGCTATGCGGGGGCTCCCCTGGGTCGTCTCTTTTGGGTCACTCGATGGCGCAAGTCGGAGAAGGGTTCGACAACGGTAGTCGTTCCAGCGCGTCGTCATTAGTGATACTGAAGTCGATCTGTGTGCAGCCCCCGTCTAGCACTTGGGTCTGCATGCCGCAAGAAGATTTGAATTTTTTGTGAGTTAAAGTCTTTTTCTTTTTTTCGTTTCACTGGAGTTTTTGCGAGATTTGAAGTTTTTGTGAGCTATTCTCTTCGTTTCACTTAAATTTTTTGTGAGCTATTCTCTTCGTTTCACTTGAATTTTTGGAAGTTTTGAGTTTTTTGTGAGCTATCCTCTTCGTTTCACTTGAATTTTTGCAGGATTTGAATTTTTTGTGAGCTATTCTTCTTTGTTTCACTTGGTTTTTTGGAAGATTTGAATTTTTTGTGAGCTATTTTCTTTGTTTCCCTTGTTTTTTTTTGGAAGACTTGCATTTTTTGTGAGCTATTCTCTTCTTTTCCCTTGATTTTTTTTTTGCAAGACTTGGATTTTTTGTGAGCTATTCTCTTCATTTCAATTGAATTTTTGGAAGTTTTGAATTTTTTGTGATCTATTCTCTTTGTTTCACTTGTATTTTTGAGAGATTTGAAATTTTTGTGAGATATTCTCTTCGGCTCAAATTTCTACGAAAGTGCAATACTTGGACTAATAACTTATATAGGGGAGGTGTTGTCCGCGGAAGCTCCCCCATGCCCCTCTAATAGAATCAGTGCTGGTGATCCCGTTTTGAAATCCGACAGACGGACGGATGATTAGGTCAGATTTCAAAATGGGATCAGCAGCACTGATTCCATTACAGGGGCATGAAGCCACCTGATTGCTATGCGTGGGCTGCTCAAAGTCCCGTCTTTCGGGTCGCTCGATTGCGCAAGTCGGAAAGGGTTCGACAGCGGTTGTCGTTCCAATGCGTCGTCGTTGTGACATGTAAGGCGATCTTAGGGTCAGCCCCCGTCTAGCTTTTGGGTTGCTTTGGTACAAGCGATCTGCTATGTACTTTCCGCGAAACCCTATCCGGGTACTCGTTAGCTATGCGTTGTCTCTTGCATGTGTGCAACGAAGAGATGCGGCCTTCACAGGGAGTCGGCCTGAAACAGTTCTGTGCGTGCGAATGGAGCCGCGTATAGCTTTTGGGTCGTTTGGATAGGGTGCCCCTCCAAGTGAATCAGTGCTGGTGCTCGGATGGATTTGCGGCTCGGATTTAAAATGTGAGTAGCATGCCTGATTTTATTGGAGGGGCATGAAGCCACCTGATTGCTATGCGGGGGCTCCCCTGGGTCGTCTCTTCTGGGTCACTCGATGGCGCAAGTCGGAGAAGGGTTCAACAACGGTAGTTGTTCCAGCGCGTCGTCATTAGTGATACTGAAGTCGATCTGTGGGCGAGCCCCGGTCTAGCATTTGGGTCTGCATGCGGCAAGAAGATTTGAATTTTTTGTGAGTTAAGTCTTTTTCGTTTCACTGGAGTTTTTGCGAGATTTGAAGTTTTTTGTGAGCTATTCTCTTCGTTTCACTTGAATTTTTGGAAGTTTTGAATTTTTTGTGAGCTATTCTCTTCGTTTCACTTGAATTTTTTGAAGTTTTGAATTTTTTGTGAGCTATTCTCTTCCTTTCACTTGAATTTTTGCAGGATTTGAATTTTTTGTGAGCTATTCTTCTTTGTTTCACTTGGTTTTTTCGAAGATTTGAATTTTTTGTGAGCTATTCTCTTTGTTTCCCTTGATTTTTTTTTGGAAGACTTGCATTTTTTGTGAGCTATTCTCTTCGTTTCAATTGAATTTTTGGAAGTTATGCATTTTTTGGTGATGTAGTCTCTTCGTTTCACTTGCATTTTTGGGAAATTTGATTTTTTTGTGAGCTATTCTCTTCTTTTTCCTTGATTTTTTTTGCAAGACTTGGATTTTTTGTGAGCTATTCTCTTCATTTCAATTGAATTTTTGGAAGTTTTGAATTTTTTGTGATCTATTGTTCTTTGTTTCACTTGTATTTTTGAGAGATTTGAAATTTTTGTGAGATATTCTCTTCGGCTCAAATTTCTACGGAAGTGCAATACTTGGACTAATAACTTATATAGGGGAGGTGTTGTCCGCGGAAGCTCCCCCATGCCCCTCTAATAGAATCAGTGCTGGTGATCCCGTTTTGAAATCCGACAGACGGACGGATGATTAGGTCGGATTTCAAAACGGGATCAGCAGCACTGATTCCATTAGAGGGGCATGAAGCCACCTGATTGCTATGCGGGGGCTGCTCAAAGTCCCGTCTTTCGGGTCGCTCGATGACGCAAAGTCGGGAAGGGTTCGACAGCGGTTGTCGTTCCAATGCGTCGTCGCTGTGACATGGAAGGCGATCTTCGGGTCAGCCCCCGTCTAGCTTTTGGGTTGCTTTGGTACAAGCGATCTGCTTGTACTTTCCGCGAAACCCTATCCGGGTATTCGTTAGCTATGCGTTGTTTCTTGCATGGGTGGAACGGAGAGATGCGGCCTTCACAGGGAGTCGGCTTGAAACAGTTCTGTGCGTGCGAAAGGAGCCGCGTATAGCTTTTGGGTCGTTTGGATAGGGTGCCCCTCCAAGTGAATCAGTGCTGGTGCTCGGACGGATTTGCGGCTCGGATTTAAAATGTGAGTAGCATGCCTGATTTTATTGGAGGGGCATGAAGCCACCCGATTGCTATGCGGGGGCTCCCCTGGGTCGCCTCTTTTGGGTCACTCGATGGCGCAAGTCGGAGAAGGGTTCGACAACGGTAGTCGTTCCAGCGCGTCATCATAGTGATACTGAAGTCGATTTGTGGGCGAGCCCCCGTCTAGCTCTTGGGTCTGCATGCCGCAAGGAGATTTGAATTTTTCGTGAGTTTAAGTCTTCGTTTTTCCTTGATTTTTTTTTGGAAGACTTGAATTTTTGGAAGTTCTGAATTTTTTTGTGAGCTATTATCTTTCGTTTCACTTGAATTTTTGCAAGATTTGAAATTTTTGTGAGCTATTCTCTTTGTTTCACTTGGTTTTTTTTGGAAGATTTGAATTTTTGTGAGCTATTCTCTTTGTTTCCCTTTGTTTTTTTTTTTTTTGTTTTTTTTTGGGAAGACTTGCGTTTTTTGTGAGCTATTCTCTTCGTTTCAATTGAATTTTTGGAAGTTATGCATTTTTTGTGATGTAGTCTCTTCGTTTCACTTGGTTTTTTGGAAGATTTGAATTTTTTGTGAGCTATTCTCTTTATTTCCCTTTGATTTTTTTGGAAGACTTGCATTTTTTGTGAGCTATTCTCTTCGTTTCAATTGAATTTTTGGAAGTTATGCATGATGCATTTTTTGGGAGATTTGATTTTTTTTGTGAGCTATTCTCTTCTTTTCCTTTGAATTTTTTTTGCAAGACTTGCATTTTTTGTGAGCTATTCTCTTCGTTTCAATTGAATTTTTGGAAGTTTTGAATTTTTTGTGATCTATTCTTCTTTGTTTCACTTATATTTTTGAGAGATTTGAAATTTTTGTGAGATATTCTCTTCGGCTCAAATTTCTACGGAAGTGCAATACTTGGACTAATAACTTATATAGGGGAGGTGTTGTTCGCGGAAGCTCCCCCATGCCCCTCTAATGGAATCAGTGCTGGTGATCCCGTTTTGAAATCCGACAGACGGATGGATGATTAGGTCGGATTTCAAAACGGGATCAGCAGCACTGATTCCATTATAGGGGCATGAAGCCACCTGATTGCTATGCGTGGGCTGCTCAAAGTCTCATCTTTCAGGTCGCTCGACGGCGCAAGTCGGAAATGGTTCGGCAGCGGTTGTCGTTCCAATGCGTCGTCGCAGCGACATGGAAGGCGATCTTCGGGTCAGCCCCTGTCTAGCTCTTGGGTTGCTTTGGTACAAGCGATCTGCTATGTACTTTCCGCGAACACCTATCCCGGTACTCGTTAGCTATGTGTTGGCTCTAGCACGCATGGAACGCAGAGATGCGGCCTTCACAGGGAGTTGGCCTGAAACAGTTCCGTGCCTTGCGAATGGAGCCGCGTATAGCTTTTCGGTCGTTTGGATAGGTGCCCCTCCAAGTGAATGAGTGTTGGTGCTCGGACGGATTTGCCGCTCGGATTTAAAAATGTGAGCAGCAGCACAGATTCTATTGGAGGGGCATGAAGCCACCCAATTTTTATGCGTGGGCTCCCTTGGGTCGTGTCTTTTGGGTCACTCGATGGCGGAAGTCAGAGAAGGGTTCGACAGCGGTAGTCGTTCCAGCGCGTCGTCATAGTGATACTGAAGTCGATCTGTGGGCGAGCCCCCGTCTAGCTCTTGGGTCTGCATGTCGCAAGAAGATTTGAATTTTTTGAGTTAAGTCTCTTCGTTTCACTTGAATTTTTGCGAGATTTGAATTTTGTTTGTTGCGAGGTAGTAAAATTCTCTTCGTTTTGACTTGAAGTTTTGGATTTTTTGTGAGCTATTCTCTTCGTTTTTCCTTGGTTTTTGTTTTGGAAGACTTGAATTTTTTGTGGGCTATTATTTTATTCTTTTCACTTGAATTTTTGGAAGTTTTGAATGTTTTTGTGAGCTATTCTCTTCGTTTTCACTTGAATGTTTGCAAGATTTGAATTTTTTGTGAGCTATTCTGTTTGTTTCACTTGGTTTTTTTGGAAGATTTGAATTTTTTGTGAGCTATTCTGTTTTGTTTCCCTTGATTTTTTTGTAAGACTTGCATTTTTTGTGAGCTATTCTCTTCGTTTCAATTGAATATTTGGAAGTTGTGCATTTTTTGTGATTGTAGTCTCTTCGTTTCACTTGCATTTTTGGGAGATTTGATTTTATTTGTGAGCTATTCTCTTTTTTTCCCTTGATTTTTTTGTGAGCTATTCTCTTCGTTTCAATTGAATTTTTGGAATTTCTGAATTTTTTGTGATCTATTCTTTTTGTTTCACTCGTATTTTTGAAAGATTTGAAATTTTTGTGAGATATTCTCGTCGGCTCAAATTTCTACGGAAGTGCAAGACTTGGACTAATAACTTATATAGGGGAGGTGTTGTCCGCGGAATCTCCCCCATGCCCCTCTAATAGAATCAGTGCTGGTGATCCCGTTTTGAAATCCGACAGACGGACGGATGATTAGGTCAGATTTCAAAACGCGATCAGCAGCACTGATTCCATTAGAGGGGCATGAAGCCACCTGATTGCTATGCGGGGGCTGCTCAAAGTCCCGTCTTTCGAAGGTCGCTCGACGGTGCAAGTCGGAAAGGGTTCGGCAGCGGTTGTCGTTCCAATGCGTCGTCGCAGTGACATGGAAGGCGATCTTCGGGTCAGCCCCCGTCTAGCTTTTGGGTTGCTTTGGTACAAGCGATCTGCTATGTACTTTCCGCGAACCCCTATCCGGGTACTCGTTAGCTATGCGTTGGCTCTTGCATGCGTGGAACGAAGAGATGCGGCCTTCACAGGGAGTTGGCCGGAAATAGTTCTGCTCTTGTGAATGGAGCCGCGTATATAGCTTTTGAGTCGTTTGGGTAGGTGCGCCCCTCCAAGAGAATCAGTGCTGGTGCTCGGACGGATTGGTAGCTCGGATTTAAAATATGAACACTAGCACTGATTCTATTGGAGGGGCGCATTAGGCCACCCGCTTGCTATGCGGGGGCTGTCCAGGGTCGTAACTTTTGGGTCAGTCGACGGTGCACTTCGGAAAGGGTTCGACAGCGGTTGTCGTTCCAACACATCGTCGCATTGACAAGAAAGGCGATCTTCGGGTCAGCCCCCGTCTAGCTCCCGGGTCACTTGGTACAAGCTACTTGCTATGTCGCTTCGACTTCCGATACTTGAGTGCGCAATGGCTCAAGATGCTTTGCATTGGAATCAGTTAGTTATCATATGTGTCGGCGGATTGGATCTCAAGTCAATCTAGGCGGGTGCGACATTAGTTGCTAAGTCTCGATCGAAAACGATTTGGATTCATCTAGATGCATTGTTATCTGACTTGAGGAACTATGCGAGCGAGTTGGGTTACCTCCTCGTGGATATGTTGGATACGCGTTATGACGGATAAGATGATGGATTGCGGTAAGAATGACGAATTTTTGGAAGATGAATTATTTTGGTGAGCCATGTTCTTTGTTTTACTTGAATTTCTGGAAGATTTGAATTTTGTTTTCTAGCTATTCTTTTCGTTTTCCTAGATTTTTTCGAAAGACTTGAATTTTTTGTGATCTATTCTGTTCGTTTCACTTGAATTTTTGGAAGATTTGATTTTTTGTGAGCTTTTTGTCATCGTTTCACTTGAATTTTTGGAAGATTTGAATTTTTTGGGAGCCAGTTTCTTCGGCTTAAATTTCCACTCAAGAGCAAGACTCGGACTAATAACTTATATAGGGGAGGAGTTGTGTGTTGTTCGCGGAAGCTCCCCCATACCCCTCTTATAGAATCATTGCCGGTGATCGGACGGATGTGTAGGTCGGATTTCAAAATGGGATCACCAGCACTGATTCTATTAGAGGGGCATGAAGCCACTTGATTGCTATGCGGGGGCTGCCCAAAGTCCTGTCTTTCGGGTCGCTCGACGGTGCAAGTCGGAAAGGGTTCGGCAGCGGTTGTCGTTCCAATGCGTCGTCGCAGTGATATGGAAGGCAATCTACGGGTCAGCCCCTGTCTAGCTTTCGGGTCACTTTGGTACAAGTGATTTGCTATGTACTTTCCGCGAACCCTATCCACGTACTCGTTAGCTACGCGTTGGCTCTTACACGAGCGGAACGGAGAGATGCGGCCTTCACAGGGAGTTGGCCGGAGATAGTTCTGTTTTTGTGAATGGAGCCGCGTATAGCTTTTGAGTCGTTTGGGTAGGTGCCCCCCTCCAAGAGAATCAGTGCTGGGTATCTCGGATTTAAAATCTGAGCACTAGCGCTGATTCTATTGGAGGGGCGCATTAGGCCACCCGCTTTCTATGCGGGGCCTGTCCAGGATCGTGTCTTTTGTGTCAGTCGACGTTGCAAGTAGGAAAGGGTTCGACAGCGGTTGTCGTTCCAACGCATCGTCGCATTGACAAGAAACGCAATTTTTGGGTCAGCCCCCGTCTAGCTCCCGGGTCGCTTGGCACAAGCGATTTGCTCTGTCGCATGCTGCATTAAGATTTGAATTTTTTGTTTGCTATTCTCATTTTTGTTTCATTGGAAGATTCGAATTTTTTGCGATCTCCTCTTTTGTTTCCTTTGATTTTTTTTTGGAAGATTTTAATTTTTTGTGAGCCTACTCTCTTCGATTCACTTGAGTTTTTGGAAGAAATGGATTTTTTTGGTGAGCTATGTTCTTTCTTTTACTTGAAGTTTTGGAAAATTTGAATGTTTTGCTAGTTGTTCTTTTCGTTTCCCTTCGATTTTTTCGGAAGACCTGAATTTTTTGTGAGCTATTCTGTTCGTTTCACTTGAATTTTTTGAAGATTTGATTTTTTTGTGAGCTTTTTCCTCATCGTTTCACTTGAATTTTTGGAAGATTTGAATTGTTTGGGAGCCATTCTCAACGTCTCAAATTTCTACGGAAGAGAAAGACCCGGACTAATAACTTATATAGGGGAGTAGTAGTTCGCGGAAGCTCCCCCATGCCCCTCTAATAGAATCAGAGCTTGTGCGCGAACGGATGAGTAAGTCGGATTTAAAATCGGATCACTAGCACTGATTCTATTAGAGGGGCATGAAGCCACCTGATTGCTATGCGGGGGCTGCCCAAAGTCCTGTCTTTCGGGTCACTCAACGGTGCAAGTCGGAAAGTGTTCGGCAGCGGTTGTCGTTCGAATGTGTCGTCGCAGTGACATGGAAGGCAATCTTCGGGTCAGCCCCTGTCTAGCTTTCGGTTCGCTTTGGTACAAGCGATTTGCTATGTACTTTCCGCGAATCCTATCCGGGTACTCGTTAGCTATGCGTTGGTTCTTGCATGCGTGGAACGGAGAGATGCGGCCTTCACAGGGAGTTGGCCGGAGATAGTTCCGTTCTTGTGAATGGACCGGCGTATAGCTTCTGAGTCGTTTGGGTAGGTGCGGCCCTCCAAGAGAATCAGTGCTGGTGCTTGGACGGATTGGTAGCTCAGATATAAAATTTGAGCACTAGCACTGATTCTATTGGAGGGGCGCATTAGGGCACCCGTTTGCTATGCGGGGGCTGCCCATGCCCATGGTAGTGTCTTTTGTGTCACTCGACGGTGCAAGTTGGAAAGGGTTCGACAGCGGTTGTCGTTCAAATGTTTCGTTGTAGTGACATGGAAGACAATTACTGGGTCAGCCCCCGTCTAGCTCTTGGGTCACTTTGCTGCAAGTGATTAATTCGGTTTTGGATGGATAAAATCCCTTTGTGAAAGGTGGCATGGCGTTTGTTGGAGAAAATTGATTAAGTCGGAGCATTGGCCTCGGGCCATTGTGAGGACTGTCGATTTCTTCAGGTACAACACTTGTTTGCCTAGTAACAGAGTTGACATGTAATTCGGCATT
>BSBK01006945.1:75000-110000 GCA_027943335.1 Chamaecyparis obtusa | reverse complement strand
CCCGGGAGCGAGCTCGGCGCCGATCCCGCCCCGTCGCTCCCCGGAGAGCTCGACCGGTTCGGTTCCGCTCAGATCGGACCCCGCCCGCGAGCGCCGCTCGGCTCGACGAGCTCGATGGGGATCCCGTCCGCGGGCGAGCTGGGCGTGGCTACACGTATGACCCGAATGTAATTTTTTTTTTTTTTTTTTTTTTTTTTTTTTAACTCTGGTTTTTTCGTTCTTATCCTCGTACGGAGCCTCCTTTGTTCATTTTTTTCCCGCGAGTTTCGACCCCGCCCGGGAGCGAGCTCGGCGCCGATCCCGCCCCGCCGCTCCCCGGAGAGCTCGACCGGTTCGGTTCCGCTCGGATCGGACCCCGCCCGCGAGCGCCGCTCGGCTCGACGAGCTCGATGGGGATCCCGTCCGCGGGCGAGCTGGGCGTGGCTACACGTATGACCCGAATGTAATTTTTTTTTTTTTTTTTTTTTAAAACTCTGGTTTTTTCGTTCTTATCCTCGTACGGAGCCTCCTTTGTTCATTTTTTTTCCGCGAGTTTCGACCCCGCCAGGGAGCGAGCTCGGCGCCGATCCCGCCCCGCCGCTCCCCGGAGAGCTCGACCGGTTCGGTTCCGCTCGGATCGGACCCCGCCCGCGAGCGCCGCTCGGCTCGACGAGCTCGATGGGGATCCCGTCCGCGGGCGAGCTGGGCGTGGCTACACGTATGACCCGAATGTAATTTTTTTTTTTTTTTTTTTTTTTTTTTTTAACTCTGGTATTTTCGTTCTTATCCTCGTACGGAGCCTCCTTTGTTCATTTTTTTTCCGCGAGTTTCGACCCCGCCCGGGAGCGAGCTCGGCGCCGATCCCGCCCCGCCGCTCCCCGGAGAGCTCGACCGGTTCGGTTCCGCTCGGATCGGACCCCGCCCGCGAGCGCCGCTCGGCTCGACGAGCTCGATGGGGATCCCGTCCGCGGGCGAGCTGGGCGTGGCTACACGTATGACCCGAATGTAATTTTTTTTTTTTTTTTTTTTTTTTTTTAACTCTGGTTTTTTCGTTCTTATCCTCGTACGGAGCCTCCTTTGTTCATTTTTTTCCCGCGAGTTTCGACCCCGCCCGGGAGCGAGCTCGGCGCCGATCCCGCCCCGCCGCTCCCCGGAGAGCTCGACCGGTTCGGTTCCGCTCGGATCGGACCCCGCCCGCGAGCGCCGCTCGGCTCGACGAGCTCGATGGGGATCCCGTCCGCGGGCGAGCTGGGCGTGGCTACACGTATGACCCGAATGTAATTTTTTTTTTTTAATTTTTTTTTTAACTCTGGTTTTTTCGTTCTTATCCTCGTACGGAGCCTCCTTTGTTCATTTTTTTTCCGCGAGTTTCGACCCCGCCCGGGAGCGAGCTCGGCGCCGATCCCGCCCCGCCGCTCCCCGGAGAGCTCGACCGGTTCGGTTCCGCTCGGATCGGACCCCGCCCGCGAGCGCCGCTCGGCTCGACGAGCTCGATGGGGATCCCGTCCGCGGGCGAGCTGGGCGTGGCTACACGTATGACGCGAATGTATTTTTTTTTTTTTTTTTTTTTTTTTTAACTCTGGTTTTTTCGTTCTTATCCTCGTACGGAGCCTCCTTTGTTCATTTTTTTTCCGCGAGTTTCGACCCCGCCCCGGAGCGAGCTCGGCGCCGATCCCGCCCCGCCGCTCCCCGGAGAGCTCGACCGGTTCGGTTCCGCTCGGATCGGACCCCGCCCGCGAGCGCCGCTCGGCTCGACGAGCTCGATGGGGATCCCGTCCGCGGGCGAGCTGGGCGTGGCTACACGTATGACCCGAATGTAATTTTTTTTTTTTTTTTTTTTTTAACTCTGGTTTTTTCGTTCTTATCCTCGTACGGAGCCTCCTTTGTTCATTTTTTTTCCGCGAGTTTCGACCCCGCCCGGGAGCGAGCTCGGCGCCGATCCCGCCCCGCCGCTCCCCGGAGAGCTCGACCGGTTCGGTTCCGCTCGGATCGGACCCCGCCCGCGAGCGCCGCTCGGCTCGACGAGCTCGATGGGGATCCCGTCCGCGGGCGAGCTGGGCGTGGCTACACGTATGACCCGAATGTAATTTTTTTTTTTTTTTTTTTTAAAACTCTGGTTTTTTCGTTCTTATCCTCGTACGGAGCCTCCTTTGTTCATTTTTTTTCCGCGAGTTTCGACCCCGCCCCGGAGCGAGCTCGGCGCCGATCCCGCCCCGCCGCTCCCCGGAGAGCTCGACCGGTTCGGTTCCGCTCGGATCGGACCCCGCCCGCGAGCGCCGCTCGGCTCGACGAGCTCGATGGGGATCCCGTCCGCGGGCGAGCTGGGCGTGGCTACACTTATGACCCGAAAGTTTTTTTTTTTTTTTTTTTTTTTTTTTTTTTTTTTTTTTAACTCTGGTTTTTTCGTTCTTATCCTCGTACGGGGCCTCCTTTGTTCATTTTTTTTCCGCGAGTTTCGACCCCGCCCGGGAGCGAGCTCGGCGCCGATCCCGCCCCGCCGCTCCCCGGAGAGCTCGACCGGTTCGGTTCCGCTCGGATCGGACCCCGCCCGCGAGCGCCGCTCGGCTCGACGAGCTCGATGGGGATCCCGTCCGCGGGCGAGCTGGGCGTGGCTACACGTATGACCCGAATGTAATTTTTTTATTATTTTTTTTTTTTAACTCTGGTTTTTTCGTTCTTATCCTCGTACGGAGCCTCCTTTGTTCATTTTTTTTCCGCGAGTTTCGACCCCGCCCGGGAGCGAGCTCGGCGCCGATCCCGCCCCGCCGCTCCCCGGAGAGCTCGACCGGTTCGGTTCCGCTCCGATCGGACCCCGCCCGCGAGCGCCGCTCGGCTCGACGAGCTCGATGGGGATCCCGTCCGCGGGCGAGCTGGGCGTGGCTACACGTATGACCCGAATGTAATTTTTTTTTTTTTTTTTTTTTTTTTTTTTAACTCTGGTTTTTTCGTTCTTATCCTCGTACGGAGCCTCCTTTGTTCATTTTTTTCCCGCGAGTTTCGACCCCGCCCGGGAGCGAGCTCGGCGCCGATCCCGCCCCGCCGCTCCCCGGAGAGCTCGACCGGTTCGGTTCCGCTCGGATCGGACCCCGCCCGCGAGCGCCGCTCGGCTCGACGAGCTCGATGGGGATCCCGTCCGCGGGCGAGCTGGGCGTGGCTACACGTATGACCCGAATGTAATTTTTTTTTTTTTTTTTTTTTAAAACTCTGGTTTTTTCGTTCTTATCCTCGTACGGAGCCTCCTTTGTTCATTTTTTTTCCGCGAGTTTCGACCCCGCCCGGGAGCGAGCTCGGCGCCGATCCCGCCCCGCCGCTCCCCGGAGAGCTCGACCGGTTCGGTTCCGCTCGGATCGGACCCCGCCCGCGAGCGCCGCTCGGCTCGACGAGCTCGATGGGGATCCCGTCCGCGGGCGAGCTGGGCGTGGCTACACGTATGACCCGAATGTAATTTTTTTTTTTTTTTTTTTTTTAACTCTGGTTTTTTCGTTCTTATCCTCGTACGGAGCCTCCTTTGTTCATTTTTTTTCCGCGAGTTTCGACCCCGCCCGGGAGCGAGCTCGGCGCCGATCCTGCCCCGCCGCTCCCCGGAGAGCTCGACCGGTTCGGTTCCGCTCGGATCGGACCCCGCCCGCGAGCGCCGCTCGGCTCGACGAGCTCGAATGGGATCCCGTCCGCGGGCGAGCTGGGCGTGGCTACACGTATGACCCGAATGTAATTTTTTTTTTTTTTTTTTTTTTTTTTAACTCTGGTTTTTTCGTTCTTATCCTCGTACGGAGCCTCCTTTGTTCATTTTTTTTCCGCGAGTTTCGACCCCGCCCGGGAGCGAGCTCGGCGCCGATCCCGCCTCGCCGCTCCCCGGAGAGCTCGACCGGTTCGGTTCCGCTCGGATCGGACCCCGCCCGCGAGCGCCGCTCGGCTCGACGAGCTCGATGGGGATCCCGTCCGCGGGCGAGCTGGGCGTGGCTACACGTATGACCCGAATGTAATTTTTTTTTTTTAATTTTTTTTTAAACTCTGGTTTTTTCGTTCTTATCCTCGTACGGAGCCTCCTTTGTTCATTTTTTTTCCGCGAGTTTCGACCCCGCCCGGGAGCGAGCTCGGCGCCGATCCCGCCCCGCCGCTCCCCGGAGAGCTCGACCGGTTCGGTTCCGCTCGGATCGGACCCCGCCCGCGAGCGCCGCTCGGCTCGACGAGCTCGATGGGGATCCCGTCCGCGGGCGAGCTGGGCGTGGCTACACGTATGACGCGAATGTATTTTTTTTTTTTTTTTTTTTTTTTTTAACTCTGGTTTTTTCGTTCTTATCCTCGTACGGAGCCTCCTTTGTTCATTTTTTTTCCGCGAGTTTCGACCCCGCCCCGGAGCGAGCTCGGCGCCGATCCCGCCCCGCCGCTCCCCGGAGAGCTCGACCGGTTCGGTTCCGCTCGGATCGGACCCCGCCCGCGAGCGCCGCTCGGCTCGACGAGCTCGATGGGGATCCCGTCCGCGGGCGAGCTGGGCGTGGCTACACGTATGACCCGAAAGTAATTTTTTTTTTTTTTTTTTTTTTTTTTTTAATTTAACTCTGGTTTTTTCGTTCTTATCCTCGTACGGGGCCTCCTTTGTTCATTTTTTTTCCGCGAGTTTCGACCCCGCCCGGGAGCGAGCTCGGCGCCGATCCCGCCCCGCCGCTCCCCGGAGAGCTCGACCGGTTCGGTTCCGCTCGGCTTGATCAGCTCTGGTCGCTAGATCACTTGACAAAATTAGGTCAACAGGCAGATCAACTCGGGTCACCAACTAGATCAACTCAGGTCGCAAACTAGATCATCTCGGGTGGCTAGATCAACTCTGCTCGCTAGTCGGTAACTCATACTGCCATAATAAATTAGGTCACTACAACGACTCTGGTCGCTCGGTCGACTAAGGTGACTCAGGTCACTGGGTGGACTTGGTCGACTCGGTCGACTCGATCGACTCGGGTCACCGAGTTGACTCAGGTAGCCAAATCGACTCAGGTCGAGTCAGTCACCTGACCGACCCGGTCGACTCGGGTCGACGCAGTCAACTTGAGTCAACTCAGTTGACTTGGATCACCGGGTCGACTAGGGTGACTTAGGTCGACTCAGCTGACTCGGTTGACTCAGGTCGACTCAAGTCGACTTGGGTTGTCGGATCTACTCGGGCCTCTAGATTGCACGGGTCACTAGATCAACTCAAGTTGCTAGCGAGATCAGCTCAGGTCACCACACAGGTAACCAACTAGATCAACTCGGGTCACTAGATCAGCTTGGGTCACCAGCTAGATCAGCTCTAGTCGCTAGATCACCTGACAAAATCAGGTCACTAACTAGATCAGCCTGGGTCACCAACCATTTCATCTTAGGTCGCCAACTAGATCAGCTTAGGTCGCTAACTAGATCAACTCAGGTCGCCAGATCAGCTCTGGTTGCCAGCCAAAAACTTTGACTGCCATAATAAATTGGGTCACCACAGCGACTCGGGTCACCAGGTCGACTCGGTTGACTCGGGTCACCAGGTCGACTTGGTTGAATCAGGTCACTGGGTCGACTCGGTCGACTCGATGGACTTGGGTCACCAGGTCGACTTGGTTGACTCAGGTCACCGGGTCGACTCAGTCACCTGACTGACTCGGTCGACTCGGGATGACTCAGTTGACTCAGGTCATCGGATCGACTCGAGTCACCAAGTTGACTCGGGTCACCGGGTCGACTTGGGTTGTCAGATCGACTCGGGCCTCTGGATCAGTACGGGTCACTGGATCAACTCAAGTCGCTAGCGAGATCAACTCAGGTCACCACACGGGTCGCCAACTAGATCAACTCACATCGCCAGATCAGCTTGGGTCACCAACCAGATCAACTCTGGTCGCTAGATCACCTGACAAACTTAAGTCACCAGCCAGATTAGCTTAGGTCACCAGCCAGTAACTCTGACTACCATAATAAATTAGGTCACCACAGTGACTCAGGTAACTGGGTTGACTCAGTCGACTCAGGTCGACTCAGTTGACTCAGGTCACCGGGTCGACTCGATCGACTCAGTTGACTCGATTCACCGGGTTGACTTAGGTTACTGGGTTGACACGATCGACTCAGTTGACTCAGGTCATTGGGTGGACTCCGTTGACTTAATCGACTCAGGTCACCGGGTTGACTCAGTCACCTGACTGACTCGGGTCGACTTGGTTGACTCGGGTCACAAGGTCGACTTGGTTGACTCGGGTCATCAGGTCGACTTGGTTGATTCGGGTCATCGGGTCGACTCGGTTGAGTCGGGTCACCAGGTCGACTCAGGTCGACTTGGGTTACCAGATCGACTCAGGCCTCTGGATCAGGATGGGTTACTGGATCAACTCAAGTTGCTAGCAAGATCAACTTAGGTCACCACACGGGTCACCAACTAGATCAACTCTGGTCGCCAGATTAGCTTGGGTCACCAACCAGATCAACTCTGGTCTCCAGATCACCTAACAAAATTAGGTCACTAGCAACTTGGGTCACTGGGTCGACTCAATTGACTCAGGTCACCGGGTGAACTCGGTCGACTCAGTTGACTCGGGTCACCGGGTCGACTCGGTTGACTCGGGTCATTGGGTCGACTCGGTCGAGTCAGGTCACCAGGTCGACTCGATCGAGTCGGGTCATCGGGTCGACTCAGGTCGTCGGGTTGACTCAGGTCAACTCGGTTGACTCAGGTCACCGGGTCGACTCGGTTGACTTGGGTCACCGCATCGACTTGGTTGACTCAGGTCACTGCGTCGACTCGGTTGACTCGGGTCATCGGGTTGACTCGGTTGACTCGGGTCATCGGGTCGACTCGGTTGACTCAGGTCACTGGGTTGACTCAATTGACTCAGGTCACTGGGTCGACTCGGTTGACTCGGGTCACCGAGTCAACTCGAATCGACTTGGGTTGCCGGATCGACTCAGGCCTCTAGATTGGGATGGGTCACTAGATCAACACAAGTCGCTAGTGAGATCAACTCAGGTCACCACACGGGTCACCAACTAGATCAACTCAGGTCACCAAATCAGATTGGGTCACTAGCCAGATCAGCTCTGGTCGCCAGATCACCTCACAAAATTAGGTCGACAGCCAAATCAGCTTAGGTTGCCAACTAGATCAATTCAGGTCACCAGATCAGCTCTAGTCACCAGCCAGTAACTCTGACTGCCATAATAAATTAGGTCACCATAGTGACTCAGGTCGCTGGGTCGACTCGATCGACTCGGGTCACCAGGTCAACTCGGTTGACACGGGTCACTGGGTCGACTCGGTCGACTCTGTTGACTCGAGTCACCGGGTTGACTCGGTCGACTCAGGTCACTAGGTCGACTTAGGTCGACTCAGTCACCTGACTGACTCGGTCGACTTGGGTCGACTTGGTTGCCTCGAGTCATCGTGTTAACTCAGTTGACTCAGGTCATCGGGTCAACTCAGTTGACTCCGGTCATTGGGTCAACTCAGTTGACTCAAGTCATCAGGTCAACTTAGTTGACTCAGGTCACTGGGTCGAGTCGGTCGACGCGGTTGACTCAGGTCACCAGGTCGACTTGGGTTGCCGGATCGACTCGAGCCTCTAGATCAAGATGGATCATCGGGTCAACTCAAGTTACTAGCGAGATCAACTCAGGTCACCACATGGGTCGCCAACTAGATCAACTTGGGTCACCAGATTAGCTTGGGTCACCAGCTAGATCAGCTCTGGTCGCCATATCAGCTTATGTCACCAACTAGATCAACTCAGGTCGCCAGCCAATAACTTTGACTGCCATAATAAATTGGGTCACCATAGTGACTCGGGTCGCTAGGTCAACTTGGTTGACTCAGGTCATAGGGTCGACTCGGTTGACTCAGTTGACTCAGGTCATTGGGTCGACTCAGTTGACTCATGTCACTGGGTCGACTCGAGTCACCAGGTCGACTCGGTTGACTCAGGTCACTAGGTCGACTCGGGTCAACTCAGTCACCTTACTAACTTAGGTAGACTTGGTTGACTTGGGTCACCAGGTCAACTTAGGTCATCAGGTCAACACGGTTGACTCAGGTCACTAGGTCAACTCTGTCGACTCAGGTCACCAAGTCAGCTGGGTCGACTTAGTCAACTCTGGTCACCGGGTCGACTCAGTTGATTCGAGTCACCGGGTCACTGGGTCGACTCGGTTGGCTCGGGTCATCGAGTTGACCAGGTTGACTCGGGTCACTGGGTCGACTCGGTGGACTCGAGTCGACTCGATTGACTCAGGTCGAGTTGGGTTGCCGGCTCGACTCGGGCCTCTGGATCGGGATGGGTCACTGGATCAACTCAAGTCGCTAGCGAGATCAACTCAGGTCACCACACGGATCACCAACTAGATTTACTCAGGTCGCCATATCAGCTTGGGTCACCAACCAGATCAGCTCTTGTCACCAGATCACCTGACAAAATTAGTTCACCAACCAGATCAGGTTAGGTCACCAATTAGATCAACTCAGGTCGCTAGATTAGCTCTGGTCGCCAGTGAGTAACTCCGACTGCCATAATAAATTGGGTCACCACAAAAACCCTGGTCGCTGGGTCGACTCAGTCAACTCAGTCAACTTGATCAACTCGGGTCACCGGGTCAACTCGGGTCATCGGGTCAACTCGGGTCACTGGGTCGACTCGGTCGACGTGGGTCACCGAGTCGACTTGGGTTGCCGAATCAACTTAGGCCTCGAGTCGACTTGGGTTGACACGGGTCGACCTAGTCGACTCAGGTCACTAGGTTGACTCAATTGATTCAGGTCACTAGGTCAACTCAGTCGACTCTGGTTTACTCGGGTCGACTCGGTCACCTGACCGACTCGGGACACCACGTCGACTCAGTCGACTCGGTTGACTCGGGTCATCGAGTCGACTCGGTTGACTCGGGTCATCGAGTCGACTCGGTTGACTCAGGTCACTCGGTCAACTCGATAGACTCGGGTCACCGAGTCGACTTGGGTTGCCGGATTGACTCAGGCCTCTGGATCAGGACGGGTCACTGGATCAACTCAAATCGCTAGCAAGATCAACTCAGGTCACCACACGGGTCGCCAACTAGATCAACTTGAGTCACCAGATCAACTTGGGTCACCAGCCAGATCAGCTCTGGTCTCCAGATGACCTGACAAAATTAGGTCACTAGCCAGATCAGCTTAGGTCACCCACTAGATCAATTCAGGTTGCCAGCTCAGCTCTGGTCGCCAGCTAGTAACTTTAACTGCCATAATAAATTAGGTCACCACAGCGACTTGGGTCACTGGGTCGACTCAGTTGACTCGGGTCATCGGGTCAACTCGGTCGACTCAGTTGACTTGGGTCACCAGGTCGACTCGGTTGACTCGAGTCATTGGGTCGACTCAGTTGACTCGGGTCACTGGGTCGACTCAATTGAGTCAGGTCACTGGGTCGACTCGGTCAACTTAGGTCATCGGGTCGACTCAGTCACCTAACCGACTCGGTCGACTCAGGTCGACTCGGATCACCGGGTTGAATCGATCGACTTGGTTGACTCGGGTCACCGCGTCAACTCAGTTGACTCGGGTCGACTCGGTTGACTCAGGTCACTGGGTTGACTCAGTTGACTCAGGTCACCGGGTCGACTCGATTGACTCAGGTCACCGGGTCGACTCGGGTCACCGGGTCAACTCGGTTGACTCGGATGATCGAGTCGACTCGGTCGACTCGGATCGACTTGGGTTGTTGGATCAACTCAAGCCTCTAGATCAGGATGAGTCACTAGATCAACACAAGTCGCTAGCGAGATCAACTCAGGTCACCACACAGGTCGCCAACTAGATCAACTCGAGTCGCCAGATCAGATTGGGTCACCAGCCAGATCAGCTCTGGTTGCTAGATCACCTCACAAAATTAGGTCGACAGCCAAATTAGCTCTGGTCACTAGATCACCTCACAAAATTAGGTCGACAACCAGATCAGCTTAGGTTGCCAACTAGATCAATTCAGGTCGCTAGATCAACTCTGGTCGCTAGCCAATAACTTTGACTGCCATAATAAATTGGGTCACCACAGCGACTCGGGTCGCTGGGTCGACTCGGTCGAGTCGGGTCACTGGGTCGACTTGGTTGACTTAGGTCACTAGGTCAACTCGGTCGACTCAGTTGACTCAGGTCACCGGGTTGACTCGGTTGACTCAAGTCACCGGGTCGACTTAGGTCGACTCGGTTGACTTGGGTCACCAGGTCGACTCAATTGACTCAGGTCATCGGGTCAACTCAGTTGACTCAGGTCATCGAGTCGACTCGATCGACTCGGGTCACTAGGTTGACTCGGTCGACGCGGTTGACTCAAGTCACCGGGTTGACTTGGGTTGCCGGATCGACTTAGGCCTCTAAATCGGGATGAGTCACTTGGTCAACTCAAGTCGCTAGCGAGATCAACTCAGGTCACCACACGGGTCGCCAACTAGATCAACTCAGGTCACCACACGGGTCGCCAACTAGATCAACTCAGGTCGCCAGATCAGCTTGGGTCACCAGCTAGATCAGCTCTGGTCACCAGATCACCTAACAAAATTAGGTCACCAGCCAGATCAGCTTATGTCACCAACTAGATCAACTCGGGTCGCCAGCCAGTAACTTCGACTGCCATAATAAATTGGGTCACCACAGTGACTCAGGTCGCTGGGTCGACTCGGTTGACTCAGGTCACAGGGTCGACTCGGTTGACTCAAGTCATCGGGTCGACTCGGTTGACTCATGTCACTGGGTCAACTCAGGTCACCGGGTCGACTTAGTTGACTTAGGTCACCAGGTCGACTCAGTTGACTCAGGTCACCGAGTCGACTCGGGTCGACTCAGTCACCTTACTGACTTAGGTCAACTTGGTTGACTCAGGTCACCATGTCAACTCAGGTCATTGGGTTGACACGGTTGACTCGGGTCACTGGGTTAACTCTATCGACTCGGTTGACTCGGGTCACCGAGTCGACTCAGTCGACTCTGGTCACCGGGTCGACTTGGTTGATTCGGGTCACCGGGTCACTGGTCGACTCGGTTGGCTCGGGTCATCGGGTCGACTCGGGTCACTGGGTCGACTCGGTTGACTCAGGTCGACTGGGTCGACTTAGTCAACTCTAGTCACCGGGTCGACTCGGTTGATTCGGGTCACCGGGTCACTAGGTCGACTCGGTTGGCTCGGGTCATCGGGTCGACTCAGGTCACTGGGTCGACTCGGTTGACTCAGGTCGACTGGGTCGACTTAGTCGACTCTGGTCACCGGGTCGACTCGGTTGATTCAGGTCACCGGGTCACCGAGTCGACTCGGTTGGCTCAGGTCATCAGGTCGACTCGGTTGACTCGGGTTGCTAGCTCGACTTGGGTTGCTGGCTCGACTCGAGCCTCTAGATCGAGACGGGTCATTGGATCAACTCAAGTCGCTAGCGAGATCAACTCAGGTCACCACATGGGTCGGCAACTAGATTTACTCGAGTCACCATATCAGCTTGGGTCACCAACCAGATCAGCTCTTATCGCCAGATCACCTGACAAAATTAGTTCACCAGCCAGATCAGGTTAGGTCGCTAACTAGATCAACTCGGGGTGCTAGATCAGCTCTAGTCGCCAGTGAGTAACTCTGACTACCATAATAAATTAGGCCACCATAAAAACCCCGGTCGCTGGGTCGACTTGGTTGACTCAGGTCACCGGGTCGACTCAGTTGACTCGGGTCATTGGGTCGACTCGGTCAACTCGGGTCACCGGGTCGACTCGGGTCATCGGGTCACTGGGTCGACTCGGGTCACCGAGTCGACTTGGGTTGCTGGATTGACTCAAGCCTCGAGTCGACTTGGGTTGACACGGGTCGACCTAGTCAACTCAGGTCACCGGGTCGACTCAATTGATTCAGGTCACTAGGTTGACTCAGTCGACTCTGGTTGACTCGGGTCGACTTAGTCACCTGACCGACTCAGTTGACTCGGGTCACCACGTTGACTCGGTCGACTCGGTTGACTCAGGTCGACTCAGTTGACTCGGGTCATCGGGTCGACTCAGTTGACTCAGGTCACTCGGTCGATTCGGTTGACTCGGGTCACTTGGTCAACTCGGGTCGACTTAATCACCTGACTGACTTAGGTCGACTTAGTTGACTCGGGTCACCAGGTCGACTCAGTTGACTCAGGTCACTGGGTCAACTCTGTCGACTCAGGTCACCAGGTCGACTGGGTCAACTCAGTCGACTCAGGTCACCGGGTCGACTCAGTCACTTGACCGACTCGGTTGATTCGGGTCACTGGGTCGACTCGGTTGACTCAAGTCACTGGGTCGACTCGATTGACTCGGGTCGACTCGAGTGACTCGGGTCACCGGGTCAACTCGGGTTGACTCGGGCCTCTAGATCAGGAGGGGTCATTGGATCAACTCAAGTTTCTAGCGAGATCAACTCAAGTCACCACACGGGTCCCCAACTAGATTTACTCAGGTCACCATATCAGCTTGGGTCACCAGCCAAATCAACTCTTGTCGCCAAATCACCTGACAAAATTAGTTCGCCAGCTAGATCAGGTTAGGTCGCCAACTAGATCAACTCGGGTTGCTAGATCAGCTCTGGTCGCCAATGAGTAACTCCAACTGCCATAATAAATTAGGTCACCACAGAAACCCCAGTCGCTGGGTCGACTCGGGTCGACTCGATTGACTCGGGTCATTGGGTCGACTCGGTCAACTCGGGTCACCGGGTCGACTCGGTTGACTCAGGTCATCAGGTCGACTTGGGTCACTGGGTCGACTCGGGTCACCGAGTCGACTTGGGTTGCTGGATCGACTCAGGCCTCAAGTTGACTTGGGTTGACACGGGTCGACCTAGTCTACTAAGGTCTCCTGGTCGACTCGGGTCGACTCAATCGATTCAGGTCACTGGGTCGACTCAATCACCTGACTGACTCGGTCATCTCAGGTCACCATGTCGACTCGATTGACTCTTGTCATCGGGTTGACTCAGTTGACTCAGGTCACTGGGTCAACCGATTGACTCAGGTCACTGGGTCGACTCGGTCACCACACGGGTCACCAACTAGATCAAGTTAGGTAGCTAGCGAGATCAACTCAGGTCACCACACTGGTCCCCAACTAGATCAACTCGGATCGCCAGATCAGCTTGGGTCACCAGCCAGATCAGCTGTGGTCGCCAGATCAGCTTGGGTCACCACATTGACTCAGGTCGCCACATTACTTGGCCAACTCGGGTCACCAGCCAGATCAACTCAGGTGACTCGGTTGACTCAGGTTATCGGGTCGACTCGGGTCGACTTGGGTTGCCAGATCAACTCGGGCCTCGAGTCGACTTGGGTTGACTTGGGTCACCAGGTCGATGCGGGTTGTCAGGTCAACACGAGTCACCGGTTCGACATGGGTCGCCAGTTTGACACGGGTCACTGGGTCGACACGGGTCACTGGGTCGACGCGAGTCACTGGGTCGACGCGGGTCACTAGGTCGACGCAGGTCGCTGGGTTGACTCGGGTCGTCAAGTTGACTCGGGTCGCCGGGTCAACTCAGGTTATTGGATCGACTCGGGTCTCTAGATCAGGACAGGTCACTTGATCAACTCGGGTCACCACATGAGTCACCAATTAGATCAACTCAGGTCACCAGATCAGCTTGGGTCACTAGCCAAATCTGCTCTGGTCGCCAAATCACCTAACCGACTCGGGTCGCCAGCCAGATCAGCTTGGGTCACCACATCACCTGGCCAACTCGGTTCGCCAGATCAACTCAGGACACGACATCGACTCAGGTAGTTAGCTAGATCATCTCAGATCACCAGATCGCCCGATGAACTCAGGTCGGGTGGGGTCTCTAGATCGAGTCGAGTCACCAGATCAAGTCGGGTCCCGAGCCAGATCAACTCAGGTCACCACATCGACTCGGGTCACCAGCCAGATTAGGTCAGGTCACTAGATAGCCTGACCTACTTAGATCTCCAGTGAGTCTGTCCACTTTTTGAATGATTGACCCATACTCCTCTTCAAGTATTATCATAGTCAAGTCTCCGCTTCTAGCTCGACAATAAGAAGGGCGTGACTCCATGTATGGCCTGAGTGATTTTTTTTTAACTCTGGTTTTTTCATTCTTTTTGTCGTAGGGAGCCTCCTTTGTCTATTTTTTTTACAACTTTTGACCTCGCTCACGATCAAGCTAGGCCAACTCATTTAAACTTGGATCGCATAAATCTAATATGCACAATAGTAATGTTGATGAGTATGCAAACACATCAATGAAGTCATCTCAGTATGTCAAGTCCCCCAACTTAGATCACTCGAGTCGCATAAGTAACTCAGATAGCCATAATAAATTAGGTCACCATAGTGACTCGGGTCACTAGGTCGACTCAGGTCACGGGGTCGACTCGGGTCATCAAGTCAACTCAGGTTGCTGGGTTGACATAGCCGAATCGACTCAGGTCTTTGGATCGGGACGGGTCACTTGATCAACTCGTGTCGCTAGCCAAATCAACTTAGGTCATCACATGGGTCGCCAACTAGATCAACTCGGGTCGCTAGATCAGCTCTGGTCACCAGATCACCTGACCAACTTAGGTCGCCAACCAAATCAGCCTTGATCGCCACATTGACTCAGGTTGCCACATCACCTAGCCAACTTGGGTCGCCAGCCAGATCAACTCGAGTTGCCAGATCGACTCGGGACACCACATCGACTCAGGTAGTCAGCTAGATCATCTTGGATCCCTAGATCGCTCGATGAACTCAACTCAGGTGGGGTCTCTAGATCAAGTCGGGTCACCAGATCAAGTCGGGTCCTGAGCTAGATCAACTTAGGTCACCACATCGACTTAGGTCACCAGCCAGATCAGGTCCCTAGCCAGATCAACTCAGGTCACCACATCCAATATGCACAATAGTAATGCTGATGAGTATGCAAACTCATCAATGAAGTCATCTCAGTATGCCAAGTTGTCAAGTCCTCCAACTTAGATCAGTCGAGTCGCATAAGTAACTCCAACTACCATAATAAACTTAGATCACTCAGGTCGTTAGGTCGACTCGGGTTGCCGGCTTGACTCGGGTCTCTAGATCGCGATAGGTCGCTGGATCAACTCGGGTTGCTAGCTAGATTAACTCAAGTCACCACATCGACTTGGGTCATCACCTAGATCAGCTCAGGTTGCCACATCACCTAACCAACTCAGGTCAGGTCGGGTCACCAGATTAATTCGGGTCACCAGCCAGATCAACTTAGGTTGCCACATCAACTCGAGTATCCAGATAGATCAGCTCGGGTCACCAAATCACCTAACTAACTTAGGTCAGGTTGGGTTAGGTCTCCTGATCAGGTCGGGTCACCGGATCAACTCAGGTCGCTAATTAGATCAACTCGGGTCACTAACATGATCAACTCGGGTCAACACATCAGCTTATGTTGTTAACACATTCCAATATGCCAAGCTGTCTAGTTTGCTAGCTCGGATCACTCGAGTCGCATAAGTAACTCGTATTGCCAAAACAACTTGGGTCACCTAATTAACTCGAGTCATCAGATCGACTCGGGTCGCCAGATCGACTCGGGTCACCGGATCGACTCGAGTCCTCGAATCGACTCGGGTCACCGTATTGACGCAGGTCACCGGATCGACTCAGGTCTCCAGATCAGGATGGGTCGTCCGATCGACTCGGTTCATCGGATCGATTCGGGTATCCAGATAGATCAAATCAGGTCACCAAATCACCTGACTAACTTAGGTTAGGTCGGGTCTCTGGATCGAGTCGGGTCACCAGATCAAATTGGGTCTCCAGCCAGATCAACTCGGGTCAACACATCGACTCGAGTCACCAACCAGATCAACTTGGGTCGCCAGACCAACTCAGGTCAGGTCGGGTAAGGTCTCCAGATTGGGTCAAGTCGCGGGATCATTTCAGCTCGCCAGCCAGATCAACTCGAGTTGCTACATCGACTCGACTCGACTCGCCAACCAGATCAGCTCAGGTCATTAGATCACCTGACCAACTCGAGTCAGGTCGACGGATGAAGTCAGATCGCCAGATCAACTCAGGTCGCCAGCCAGATCAACTCAGATCATCACATCGACTTAGGTCGCCAGCCAAATCAGCTCGGGTCACCAAATCAACTCGGGTCACCAGCCAGATCAACTCGGGTTAACAAATTTGAGTTTTGACCCCACTCGCAAGCGAGCTAGGCTAACTCATTCAAACTTGGATCGCCTCAATCTAATATGCATAATAGTAATACTAACGAGTATGCAAACTCATCAATGAAGTCAACTAAGTATGCCAGCCTGATCAACTCAGGTCAACAAATTGACTCGGGTCACCAACCAGATCAACTCGGGTCACCAGATTGCCAGGCCAAGTTGGGTCGGGTCGGGTTGGGTCAGGTCTCTAGATCGGGTTGGGTCAGTTCTCTAGATCGGGTCGGGTTGCCAGATCAATTCTTGTCGCCAACCAGATCAACTCAGGTCGCCACATCGACTCGGGTCGTCAGCCAGATCAGCTCGGGTCACCACATCACCTAACCAACTCGGGTTAGGTCGGGTCACCCGATCAATTTGGGTCACTAAGTTGGGTGTGACTCCATGAATGGCACGAGTGGTTTTCTTTTTCAACTCTAGTTTTTTCATTCTTTTCATTGTACGAAGCCTCCTTTGTCTATTTTTTTAGGACTTTTGACCCCGCCCTGAGGATCGCCAACGAGCTCGACCGGATCCTGTCCGAGATCTTGCTCGTGAGCGAGCTCACCGGGATCCCGTCGCCAACGAGCTAGGCGTGACTCCATGGATGGCTCTAGTGATTTAAGTTTTTTATAACTTGAAAATTTTGTTCTTTTCCTTGTATAGAGCCTCCTTTATCCATTTTTTCCTACGAGTTTCGACCCCGCCAGCGACCTTGTTAAGTTCTCATCGCAGGTCTTGCCCTACTACCACGAAAGCCTCCCAGCGGTTATATGAAATGACCCCGGGTCATTTCAACACTGCGTCTAACAATAACTAGTCAGACTGCATCAAATGATGTCCACCTCGATCCATGCCAACTCATTCAAACTTGGATCACCTCAATCTAATATGCACAATAGTAATGCTGACAAGTATGCCAACTCATCAATGAAGTCGCCTTAGCATGCCAAGCTGTCAAGTCCCCCAACTTGAATTACTCCAGTCGCATAAGTAATTCGGATCATTGGATCGACTCGCATCGCCGAGTCAACTCGGGTTTCTGGATCGACTCGAGTCCCCAAAACAACTTGGGTTGCCAGTCGGATCAACTCGGGTCACCATCCAGATCAACTCAGGTCGCAAGATCACCTGACTAACTTAGATTGACGAAGTTGCCTAGCCAACTTGGATCGCTAGACTTGCCAGATCGACTCGAATCACTGGAGTCGTCAGATCGACTCAGATCTCTATTTCAAGTCGGCCCTATTGCCACGAAGGCATCCCAATGATAACCAGTCAGATCACAAGTTAAATCACATCAAATGATGTTCACCTCGATCTGTGCTAACTCATTCAATCTTGGATCACCTCGATCCAATATGCCAAGCTGTCAAGTCCACCAGCTCAGATCACTCGAGTTGCATAAGTAACTCAGATCGCCAGAACAACTCGGGTCACCAGATCGACACAGGTCGTCAAATCCACTCGGGTTGCCGAATCAACTCGAGTCGTCGGATCGACTCGGGTCTCCAGATTAGGACGGGTTGTCAGATCGACTCGGGCCGCCAGCCAAATCTACTCGGGTCCCTACATCGACTCAGGTATCCATATAGATCATATTGGGTCGCCAAATCACCTGACTAACTAAAGTTAGGTCAAGTTTGGTCGGGTCAGGTCTCCGGATTGGGTCGGGTCACCGGATCAACTTGGGTCAACATATCGACTCGAGTCGCCAACCAGAACAACTCGGGTCACCAGATTGCCAGACCAACTCGGGTTGGGTCGGGTCAGGTCTTCAGATCGGGTCAGGTCACGGGATCATTTTGGGTCGCCAGCCAGATCAACTCGGGTCGCCACATCAACTCGACTCACCAACCAGGTCAGGTCGGGTCACCAGATCACCTGACCAACTCGGTCAGGTCGACGGATGAAGTCGGATCGCTGGATCAACTCAGGTCGCTAGCCAGATCAACTTGGGTCACCACACCAACTCAGGCCGCCAGCCAAATCAGCTCAGGTCGCGAGATCAACTCAGGTCAACAAATGTGACTTTTGACCCCACTCACAAGTGAGCTAGGCTAACTCATTCCAAGTCTCTCATGGAAAAGTCCATGACTTCCCATTCCTATACCTATGCTGACGAGTATGCCAACTCATCAATGAATTCGGCTCAGCATGCCAAGTTGTCAAGTCCCCCAACTTGAATTACTCCAGTCACATAAGTAATTTAGATCACCAGAACAACTCGGGTCACCGGATCGACTCAATTCGCCGGATTGACTTGGATCACCGGATCACTAGAGTCGGCAAAGTAACCCAGATCTCTAGGGTCATAACGGGATAGGTATTGTTTACGGATGTAACGACCTCTGAGATGAGCCCAACTCGTCAATCGGAGCCAGCTCGCCAATCTGATTGAGCTAGCCGATCTGAGCCAACTCACCGATTTGAGCTAGCAAGACACCTCTCAAGAATTGAGTTTGAGAACTTCTCCACTAATGAGTTGTCCTCAAGATGTGAACTTGCATCCAGATTAGGACTTGTGGCTTGCACGAGCCAATGTCATGAAGACCTCCTACGTACATGCAACCAATGCATCTCATAGTCCAACATAGTTCTGAACTAGCTCATTACGCCACCATCTCGCACATGTTCCAAGTCTCCCATGGAAAAGTCCCCAACTTCCCATTCCAATACCTAGTTGATTTCACCTCGGATCGAGTCCCCAACAAGATCCAATGCCACTCTGCACAAAGCAGTCCATGCTACTTCATGCAGCTCGAATGACACCTCGACTTGACTCTAAACCTTACCCAGGCCAAAACTATTAACAACTTGTCGCACAACCCCATGAATGCTCCTCGAATCAAGTCCCTGACATGACCCTACTCCTGAGTGCACCAAACAACTCCTTTGTTACACCTCGGATCGAGTCCCTTACATGTCAGTTCAAGTCAGTCGACGTGTTAGCTCTATTTCTAGTATGAGGTGATCTTGTCACATCAACACTACACCCATCCATTGTAAGTTAGCCATACCACCACAAAGTCATCCAACAGTCATTATGAAATGACCCCTATCACATCAAGCTGTGTTGGTTTGTTTCAAGTCGGCCCTATTGCCACGAAGGCATCCCAATGGTAACTAGTCAAATCGCATCAAATGATGTTCACCTCGATCTATGCCAATGCTGCCTATGATTGATTTGCTAGCTCTCTACGGATATTTTTGGATATGCCATTTGATACCTGAATGCTATGCATGGGTTCGTGCATAGACGATTCGAGCTGAGCTTAAGGATGTTGAGTTCTCAAGTGAATATGAATAGGCGAGTTGTTCTATGGAGTAGAACTCAGGAATGCATGATGGATTGAGCTCATCTCGCGGATCCGAGCCAGCTCGTTGATCCGATCCAGCTTGTCGATCTGAGCCAGCTCGACGATCCGAGCCAGCTCGTCAAGTTGAGCCTTTTACGAGATTTAAATTTTTTGCGACCTATCGACGTCGGCAAGCATTTGTATGGGGGAGAAAGACTCGGACTAATAACTTATCCTCGTAGGGGAGGTGTTGTTGGTGGATGTGAGGATTTTTGAGATGAGACCCAAGCTGGAACAAATTCTAGTGCGCATTGTGATTAGAGCTAAGCTAAAGGATATTGAGTTCTCAAAGGAATACAAATAGGCAAGTTGTTTTATGGAGTAGAACACGGGAATGCATGATGGATCCGATCCGATTTGAGCCGAGCCGGCTCGGCGATCCGAGCCAGCCAGCTTGGAAAACCGAGCCGGCTCGCTCGGCAAACCGTGCCAGCTCGCCGATTCGAGTCAGCTCGCTCGGTGATCCGAGCCAGCTCGCTTGGCGATCCGAGCCTTTTACGAGATTTTAAGTTTTTGTGACTTATCGGCGTCGGCAAGCATTTCTACGTGGGAGCAAGACTCGGACTAATAACTTATATAGGGGAGGTGTTGTTGGTGGATGTAAGGATCTTTGAGATGAGACTCGAGATGGAATGGATTCTAGTGCCCATTGTGATTCGAGCTGAGCTAAAGGATGTTGAGTTCTCAAGTGAATACAAATAGGTGAGTTGTTCTATGGAGTAGAACACGGGAATGCATGATGGATTGAGCTCAGCTCGTCGATCCGAGCCAGCTCACGGATTCGAGCTAGCTTGTCGAGCTGAGTCTTTTACGAGATTTAAAGTTTTCGTGACCTATCCGTGTCGGCGAGCATTTCTACGGGGGAGCAAGACTTGGACTAATAACTTATATAGGGGAGGTGGTGTTGGTGGATGGAAGGATCTTTGAGATGAGACCCGAGCTGGAACGGATTCTAGTGCGCGTTGTGATTCGAGTTGAGCTAAAGGATGTTGAATTCTCAAGTGATTACAAATAGGCGAGTTATTCCATGGAGTAGAACACGGGAATGCATGATGGATTGAGCTCAACTCGGCGATCCGAGCCAGCTCGGCGATCCGAGCCAGCTCGGCGATCCGAGCCAGCTCGGCGATCCGAGCCAGCTCGGCGATCCGAGCCAGCTCGGCGATCCGAGCCAGCCCGTCGAGCTGAGTCTTTTACAAGATTTAAATTTTTTGTGACCTTTCGGCGTTGGCGAGCATTTCTACGGGGGAGTAAGACTCGGACTAATAACTTATATAGGGGAGGTGTTGTTGGTGAATGTAAGGATCACTGAGATGAGACCCGAGCTGGAACGGATTCTAGTGCGCGTTATGATTCGAGCTGAGCTAAAGGATGTTCAGTTCTCAAGTGAATACAAAGAGGTGACTCATTCTATGGAGTAGAACATGGGAATGCATGATGGAATGAGCTCAGATCGCCGATCCGAGCTAGCTCGTCGATCCGAGCCACGGGTATGTACGATCCGAGCCAGCCCGTCGAGCTGAGTCATTTATGAGATTTAAATTTTTTGTGACCTTTCGGCGTTGGCGAGCATTTCTACGGGGGAGCAAGACTCGGACTAATAACTTATATAGGGGAGGTGTTGTTGGTGAATGTAAGAATCATTGAGATGAGATCCGAGCTGGAACGGATTCTAGTACGCGTTGTGATTCGAGCTGAGCTAAAGGATGTTCAGTTCTCAAGTGAATACAAAGAGGTGAGTCATTCTATGGAGTAGAACATGGGAATGCATGATGGAATGATCTCAGATCGTCGATCCGAGCTATCTCGTCGATCCGAGCCAGCTCGCTGATCCGAGCCATGGGTATGTAGGTAGTTTTCATGAGATCGGCTCGCCCGGCCCACAAGTCAAACATCGATTCTCTTATTAAGGGTGAGCCCTTGTCTAGCGTTTGGGTCGCTCGGTACAAGCTGTTCGATTTGTAATGTGTGCAAAGCTTTTGGGTTGATATTTGGAAGATTTAAATTTTTTGTGAGCTATTCTCCTCGTTTCACTTGATATTTTTGAAGATTTGAATTATTTGTGAGCTATTCTCCCCGTTTCCCTTGATTTTTTTGGAAGAATTGGAATTTTTGAGAGTTGTTCTCTTCGCCTCAAATTTCTACGGAAGAGCAAGACTTGGACTAATAACTTATATAGGGGAGGTGTTGTTGGTGAATGAAAGGATCTTTGAGATGAGACCCGAGCTGGAACGGATTCTAGTGCGCGTTGTGATTCAAGCTGAGCTAAAGGATGTTCAGTTCTCAAGTGAATACAAAGAGGTGAGTCGTTTTATGGAGTAGAACACGGGAATGCATGATGGAATGAGCTCAGATCGACGATCCGAGTCAGCTCGCTGATCTGAGCCACGGGTATGTAGGCAGTTTTCATGAGATCGGCTCGCCCGGCCCACAAGTCAAACACTGATTCTCTTATTAAGGGTGAGCCCTTGTCTAGCGTTTGGGTCGCTCGGTACAAGCTGTTTGATTTGTAATGTGTGCGAAGCTTTTGGGTTTGATATTTGGAAGATTTGAATTTTTTGTGAGCTATTCTCCTCGTTTCACTTGATTTTTTTGAAGATTTGAATTATTTGTGAGCTATTCTCCCCATTTCCCTTGATTTTTTGGAAGATTTGGATTTGTTGCGAGTTGTTCTCTTCGCCTCAAATTTCTACGGAAGAGCAAGACTTGGACTAATAACTTATATAGGGGAGGTGTTGTTGGTGAATGCAAGGATCTTTGAGATGAGACCCGAGCTGGAACGGATTCTAGTGCACGTTGTGATTCGAGCTGAACTAAAGGATGTTTAGTTCTCAAGTGAATACAAAGAGGTGAGTCATTTATGGAGTAGAAGACGGGAATGCATGATGGAATGAGCTCAGATCGCCGATCCGAGCTAGCTTGTCGATCCGAGCCACGGGTATGTAGTCAGTTTTCATGAGATCGGATCGTCCGGGCCACAAGCTAGCTATTTTTTGTGAGCTATTCTCTTTGTTTCCTTTGATTTTTTTGGAAGACTTGCATTTTTTGTGAGCTATTCTCTTCGTTTCAATTGAATTTTTGGAAGTTATGCATTTTTTGTGATGTAGTCTCTTCGTTTCACTTGCATTTTTGGGAGATTTGATTTTTTTTGTGAGCTATTCTCTTCTTTTCCCTTGAATTTTTTTTTGCAAGACTTGCATTTTTTGTGAGCTATTCTCTTCGTTTCAATTGAATTTTTAGAAGTTTTGAATTTTTTGTGATCTATTCTTCTTTGTTTCACTTGTATTTTTGAGAGATTTGAAATTTTTGTGAGATATTCTCTTCGGCTCAAATTTCTACGGAAGTGCAATACTTGGACTAATAACTTATATAGGGGAGGTGTTGTCCGCGGAAGCTCCCCCATGCCCCTCTAATAGAATCAGTGCTAGTGATCCCGTTTTGAAATCCGACGGACGGATGGATGAGCAGGTCGGATTTCAAAACGGGATCAGCAGCACTGATTCCATTAGAGGGGCATGAAGCCACCTGATTGCTATGCGGGGGCTGCTCAAAGTCCCGTCTTTCGAGTCGCTCGACGGCGCAAGTCGGAAAGGGTTCGACAGCGGTTGTCGTTCCAATGCGTCGTCGCAGTGACATGGAAGGCGATCTTCGGGTTAGCCCTTGTCTAGCTTTTGGGTCGCTTGGTACAAGCGATCTGCTATGTACTTTCCGCGAACCCCTATCCGGGTACTCGTTAGCTATGCATTGGCTCTTGCATGTGTGGAACGGAGAGATGCGGCCTTCACAGGGAGTCGGCCTGAAATAGTTCTGTGCGTGCGAATGGAGCCGCGTATAGCTTTTGGGTCGTTTGGATAGGGTGCCCCTCCAAGCGAATCAGTGCTGGTGCTCGGACGGATTTGCGGCTCAGATTTAAAATGTGAGGAGCATGCCTGATTTTATTTGAGGGGCATGAAGCCACCTGATTGCTATGCGGGGGCTCCCCTGGGTCGTCTCTTTTGGGTCACTCGATGGCGCAAGTCGGAGAAGGGTTCGACAACGGTAGTCGTTCCAGCGCGTCGTCATTAGTGATACTGAAGTCGATCTGTGTGCAGCCCCCGTCTAGCACTTGGGTCTGCATGCCGCAAGAAGATTTGAATTTTTTGTGAGTTAAAGTCTTTTTCTTTTTTTCGTTTCACTGGAGTTTTTGCGAGATTTGAAGTTTTTGTGAGCTATTCTCTTCGTTTCACTTAAATTTTTTGTGAGCTATTCTCTTCGTTTCACTTGAATTTTTGGAAGTTTTGAGTTTTTTGTGAGCTATCCTCTTCGTTTCACTTGAATTTTTGCAGGATTTGAATTTTTTGTGAGCTATTCTTCTTTGTTTCACTTGGTTTTTTGGAAGATTTGAATTTTTTGTGAGCTATTTTCTTTGTTTCCCTTGTTTTTTTTTGGAAGACTTGCATTTTTTGTGAGCTATTCTCTTCTTTTCCCTTGATTTTTTTTTTGCAAGACTTGGATTTTTTGTGAGCTATTCTCTTCATTTCAATTGAATTTTTGGAAGTTTTGAATTTTTTGTGATCTATTCTCTTTGTTTCACTTGTATTTTTGAGAGATTTGAAATTTTTGTGAGATATTCTCTTCGGCTCAAATTTCTACGAAAGTGCAATACTTGGACTAATAACTTATATAGGGGAGGTGTTGTCCGCGGAAGCTCCCCCATGCCCCTCTAATAGAATCAGTGCTGGTGATCCCGTTTTGAAATCCGACAGACGGACGGATGATTAGGTCAGATTTCAAAATGGGATCAGCAGCACTGATTCCATTACAGGGGCATGAAGCCACCTGATTGCTATGCGTGGGCTGCTCAAAGTCCCGTCTTTCGGGTCGCTCGATTGCGCAAGTCGGAAAGGGTTCGACAGCGGTTGTCGTTCCAATGCGTCGTCGTTGTGACATGTAAGGCGATCTTAGGGTCAGCCCCCGTCTAGCTTTTGGGTTGCTTTGGTACAAGCGATCTGCTATGTACTTTCCGCGAAACCCTATCCGGGTACTCGTTAGCTATGCGTTGTCTCTTGCATGTGTGCAACGAAGAGATGCGGCCTTCACAGGGAGTCGGCCTGAAACAGTTCTGTGCGTGCGAATGGAGCCGCGTATAGCTTTTGGGTCGTTTGGATAGGGTGCCCCTCCAAGTGAATCAGTGCTGGTGCTCGGATGGATTTGCGGCTCGGATTTAAAATGTGAGTAGCATGCCTGATTTTATTGGAGGGGCATGAAGCCACCTGATTGCTATGCGGGGGCTCCCCTGGGTCGTCTCTTCTGGGTCACTCGATGGCGCAAGTCGGAGAAGGGTTCAACAACGGTAGTTGTTCCAGCGCGTCGTCATTAGTGATACTGAAGTCGATCTGTGGGCGAGCCCCGGTCTAGCATTTGGGTCTGCATGCGGCAAGAAGATTTGAATTTTTTGTGAGTTAAGTCTTTTTCGTTTCACTGGAGTTTTTGCGAGATTTGAAGTTTTTTGTGAGCTATTCTCTTCGTTTCACTTGAATTTTTGGAAGTTTTGAATTTTTTGTGAGCTATTCTCTTCGTTTCACTTGAATTTTTTGAAGTTTTGAATTTTTTGTGAGCTATTCTCTTCCTTTCACTTGAATTTTTGCAGGATTTGAATTTTTTGTGAGCTATTCTTCTTTGTTTCACTTGGTTTTTTCGAAGATTTGAATTTTTTGTGAGCTATTCTCTTTGTTTCCCTTGATTTTTTTTTGGAAGACTTGCATTTTTTGTGAGCTATTCTCTTCGTTTCAATTGAATTTTTGGAAGTTATGCATTTTTTGGTGATGTAGTCTCTTCGTTTCACTTGCATTTTTGGGAAATTTGATTTTTTTGTGAGCTATTCTCTTCTTTTTCCTTGATTTTTTTTGCAAGACTTGGATTTTTTGTGAGCTATTCTCTTCATTTCAATTGAATTTTTGGAAGTTTTGAATTTTTTGTGATCTATTGTTCTTTGTTTCACTTGTATTTTTGAGAGATTTGAAATTTTTGTGAGATATTCTCTTCGGCTCAAATTTCTACGGAAGTGCAATACTTGGACTAATAACTTATATAGGGGAGGTGTTGTCCGCGGAAGCTCCCCCATGCCCCTCTAATAGAATCAGTGCTGGTGATCCCGTTTTGAAATCCGACAGACGGACGGATGATTAGGTCGGATTTCAAAACGGGATCAGCAGCACTGATTCCATTAGAGGGGCATGAAGCCACCTGATTGCTATGCGGGGGCTGCTCAAAGTCCCGTCTTTCGGGTCGCTCGATGACGCAAAGTCGGGAAGGGTTCGACAGCGGTTGTCGTTCCAATGCGTCGTCGCTGTGACATGGAAGGCGATCTTCGGGTCAGCCCCCGTCTAGCTTTTGGGTTGCTTTGGTACAAGCGATCTGCTTGTACTTTCCGCGAAACCCTATCCGGGTATTCGTTAGCTATGCGTTGTTTCTTGCATGGGTGGAACGGAGAGATGCGGCCTTCACAGGGAGTCGGCTTGAAACAGTTCTGTGCGTGCGAAAGGAGCCGCGTATAGCTTTTGGGTCGTTTGGATAGGGTGCCCCTCCAAGTGAATCAGTGCTGGTGCTCGGACGGATTTGCGGCTCGGATTTAAAATGTGAGTAGCATGCCTGATTTTATTGGAGGGGCATGAAGCCACCCGATTGCTATGCGGGGGCTCCCCTGGGTCGCCTCTTTTGGGTCACTCGATGGCGCAAGTCGGAGAAGGGTTCGACAACGGTAGTCGTTCCAGCGCGTCATCATAGTGATACTGAAGTCGATTTGTGGGCGAGCCCCCGTCTAGCTCTTGGGTCTGCATGCCGCAAGGAGATTTGAATTTTTCGTGAGTTTAAGTCTTCGTTTTTCCTTGATTTTTTTTTGGAAGACTTGAATTTTTGGAAGTTCTGAATTTTTTTGTGAGCTATTATCTTTCGTTTCACTTGAATTTTTGCAAGATTTGAAATTTTTGTGAGCTATTCTCTTTGTTTCACTTGGTTTTTTTTGGAAGATTTGAATTTTTGTGAGCTATTCTCTTTGTTTCCCTTTGTTTTTTTTTTTTTTGTTTTTTTTTGGGAAGACTTGCGTTTTTTGTGAGCTATTCTCTTCGTTTCAATTGAATTTTTGGAAGTTATGCATTTTTTGTGATGTAGTCTCTTCGTTTCACTTGGTTTTTTGGAAGATTTGAATTTTTTGTGAGCTATTCTCTTTATTTCCCTTTGATTTTTTTGGAAGACTTGCATTTTTTGTGAGCTATTCTCTTCGTTTCAATTGAATTTTTGGAAGTTATGCATGATGCATTTTTTGGGAGATTTGATTTTTTTTGTGAGCTATTCTCTTCTTTTCCTTTGAATTTTTTTTGCAAGACTTGCATTTTTTGTGAGCTATTCTCTTCGTTTCAATTGAATTTTTGGAAGTTTTGAATTTTTTGTGATCTATTCTTCTTTGTTTCACTTATATTTTTGAGAGATTTGAAATTTTTGTGAGATATTCTCTTCGGCTCAAATTTCTACGGAAGTGCAATACTTGGACTAATAACTTATATAGGGGAGGTGTTGTTCGCGGAAGCTCCCCCATGCCCCTCTAATGGAATCAGTGCTGGTGATCCCGTTTTGAAATCCGACAGACGGATGGATGATTAGGTCGGATTTCAAAACGGGATCAGCAGCACTGATTCCATTATAGGGGCATGAAGCCACCTGATTGCTATGCGTGGGCTGCTCAAAGTCTCATCTTTCAGGTCGCTCGACGGCGCAAGTCGGAAATGGTTCGGCAGCGGTTGTCGTTCCAATGCGTCGTCGCAGCGACATGGAAGGCGATCTTCGGGTCAGCCCCTGTCTAGCTCTTGGGTTGCTTTGGTACAAGCGATCTGCTATGTACTTTCCGCGAACACCTATCCCGGTACTCGTTAGCTATGTGTTGGCTCTAGCACGCATGGAACGCAGAGATGCGGCCTTCACAGGGAGTTGGCCTGAAACAGTTCCGTGCCTTGCGAATGGAGCCGCGTATAGCTTTTCGGTCGTTTGGATAGGTGCCCCTCCAAGTGAATGAGTGTTGGTGCTCGGACGGATTTGCCGCTCGGATTTAAAAATGTGAGCAGCAGCACAGATTCTATTGGAGGGGCATGAAGCCACCCAATTTTTATGCGTGGGCTCCCTTGGGTCGTGTCTTTTGGGTCACTCGATGGCGGAAGTCAGAGAAGGGTTCGACAGCGGTAGTCGTTCCAGCGCGTCGTCATAGTGATACTGAAGTCGATCTGTGGGCGAGCCCCCGTCTAGCTCTTGGGTCTGCATGTCGCAAGAAGATTTGAATTTTTTGAGTTAAGTCTCTTCGTTTCACTTGAATTTTTGCGAGATTTGAATTTTGTTTGTTGCGAGGTAGTAAAATTCTCTTCGTTTTGACTTGAAGTTTTGGATTTTTTGTGAGCTATTCTCTTCGTTTTTCCTTGGTTTTTGTTTTGGAAGACTTGAATTTTTTGTGGGCTATTATTTTATTCTTTTCACTTGAATTTTTGGAAGTTTTGAATGTTTTTGTGAGCTATTCTCTTCGTTTTCACTTGAATGTTTGCAAGATTTGAATTTTTTGTGAGCTATTCTGTTTGTTTCACTTGGTTTTTTTGGAAGATTTGAATTTTTTGTGAGCTATTCTGTTTTGTTTCCCTTGATTTTTTTGTAAGACTTGCATTTTTTGTGAGCTATTCTCTTCGTTTCAATTGAATATTTGGAAGTTGTGCATTTTTTGTGATTGTAGTCTCTTCGTTTCACTTGCATTTTTGGGAGATTTGATTTTATTTGTGAGCTATTCTCTTTTTTTCCCTTGATTTTTTTGTGAGCTATTCTCTTCGTTTCAATTGAATTTTTGGAATTTCTGAATTTTTTGTGATCTATTCTTTTTGTTTCACTCGTATTTTTGAAAGATTTGAAATTTTTGTGAGATATTCTCGTCGGCTCAAATTTCTACGGAAGTGCAAGACTTGGACTAATAACTTATATAGGGGAGGTGTCACGGGCTTGGGAGGAACCCGTGCGGCACTGGCATAAAATCGTCCAAGTCTAATGCAATGCAAGAGATCTTGAAAGAATCCAGACTACGCCTAACACAGTACGCAACACGAAAGCTTTAAGATCTGAACATCCCAAGTGCACAATGAAATCCGCTAAGTAACTGATGCAAGAAATAATGCAATGCAACACTCCAGTCCAGATTTATGGCGAGGCGATGCCTCCAGAATTCTTCATCAATTGATCCCAATTACAAAGACAAAATGGAGTCTATGTTGAAAAACACAGATCGCCCCTAAAAGTTATGCATTTGAGCCAAACAGACTTAGCTCAATGCTGATACAATAAAACAATGCAACCCCAGGCTGCAACACAAGCATGCAACGAATCTGCTCCAAGTCGTCGCCAAAGGAAGTCGCACTTCTGCACTGCTCCTCTGCCGAAAACCTTCGCAAGTCACTTCGCTCTGCTCTGATTGACTCCCGATTTCGCTCTCAACTCCGATCTGCCAAGAATGAGCCAAGGCCTCCGCCTTTATACCAAATGACCTCGGAAGAAGCGGTCCCAGATTTAGGTCCGCACCTAAATTGAAACGCCACGGAATCAACGCAATCGCCAAGCAAATACAAAGCCGCAGCTCCAACGGCTAGATCTGCAACGGCTAGTTACATCCACGATGCAACGCAACAAGCAATGCCGCCCGCTAATTCCGCAAATGATGCCGCCACGCTAAGAACAACTCAAGTAGCCGTTACACCATTGCATTCTCCAAGACATAAAATCCCGTCGGCCCATATAAACAGAAATGAATCATTGGCGACTTGAATTCCATTCACGTCGGCCCAGCTGCACAACAAATTGATCAAGTCGGCCCTGCGAATACAAAAAGTCTTCACTGCAACGAATCTACACAAGGCAAATACATTCAATGAAGCTGCATTCCTTCGACAAGAACAACTTGTGACACTTCCAAGTCTCCAACTCGGATCCAAACAGCTCACAAAATGATTCACAGTCTAGCCCTGTGACATCCTCCCCCACTTAACCAAGAGGCGACGTCCTCGACGCCTGCAACGCACCTAGACAAAATGACGCTGCGAGAGGGTCGATCCCGTGAAGAGATCAGTTAAGTTGCATTGAGTTCCCTTTGGCAAGGAACCCAACCAACACCTTCACTGCATTCTGCTGCTGTTCTCCCCAGACCCAATCTCCATGCAAGCAATCCAACAGAGGCCGCACGACTTCGGAATAGTTTGCAAAAGAACTTCTACAAAAACTACTCACGCCCAGAAATCGCCGCAAGTCATGAACATTCTGAATCTGTTCACAAGTACCAACTGTCGAAGTTGCACTGATCTGGCTCAAATCAGGAACTGCAAAGTCATCTATGTAGAGCAACCCATGCTGCTCAGAATCCGCCACGGCAACATGATCACTTGGCGAATAGACATCTTGCATCGAACTCAATGAAGTCGATGTCACTGCTGAATCTGCACCACTCAATATAGGAACAAAACACGTCTGCCTTGCATCCAAAATCATGACACATCCCCAACAAGGAGCAAAGACAACATTAGTCTGTCTCAAGAAATCTAAACCCAAAATCAAATCATACCGATCCATCTCCAAGGCTACCAAGTCGACAGATCTGTGCCAAGCGCCAAGCTGCAAGGAAACATTGCAAATCGCTCCGCAGACCCGCAATGCAGATGCATCAACTGTCACACAAGTCGCATCAGTCCAGTCGATCTGCAACCCAAGTCTCCTAGCATGCTCCACCGATACAAAGCTATGCGATGCGCCCGAATCGATCAAGGCCTTCATTTTGCAACCCTCCAAGATTGCCTCAATGAAGCACAGCTCCGGCCGATCCAAAGCCCTCGGAACAGATCCAGATCTGGGGCTCAAATACAAACTGTTCAGCACCAATGCACCAATCCGTGGCACCGATTCCTCCTGTGACAGCATTGCATTGACCCGCATCCGATCAGGACATTCTCTGGCAAAATGATCGGGCTTTCCACAGAGAAAACAATCCCGATTCCTCTTCTTCTCCTTTTCTTCATACACAGGCTCAGTTTCATCCGATTTCTGCTTCTTAGCTTTCCTGTCGCCATTCCGCTTGTCATTCTTCGGACGAAAGTGAGGTGCGCTGTCAGACTTGGCTCCCCCAAATCCCATCGCCGCGTCACCCTTGTAGTCGAGCAACCCTTCTGCCACGGTGATTGCTTCGGCCAAAGACTGCACCTGATGTCTTCTCACTTCCTCAGCCGCCCAAGGTTGTAAGTTACGCATGAAAAGAAAGAACTTCTCCCAGTCACCCAGTTTGTCGCATTCCAAGTCCAGTACTCGGAACTGCTTCACATAATCTCGGACTGTGCCAGTATGTTTCAACTGATCAAATCGTGCTCGGTTTACCCAATCAGAGTTCCCAGGACGGAACTGATCACGAAGTGCTCCCTTCAAGTCAGCCCACGTCTTGATCACTTTGACATTCTTTCCAGCCCGTTCGTCAGCCAAATGTGTCCGCCACCATAACTTAGCACTTCCAGTCAAGCAAGAAGTGACTTTCTTGACCTGCATTGCATCAGTCAAGTTTGTCACCTCTGAAAGGTATTCATCCACATCCCAAAGGAAATTGTCAAGGGCCTTGTCGTCACGATCTCCGTCATAAGATCCGATCTGATTCGAAGCCTCTGATCCAATCTTTCCTCCTTGTAACATCGCATGATGGAGGGCCTGTCCCTCTTTCAAAAACTTGACCTCCTCCCGTAATGCATCATACTGCTCGGTCAGTTTCGCCATCATCTCCAGCAACCGCTCAACAGGACTGTCATTCTCCAACGCCTCAAGTCTTGCCTCATGGTTTTGAAGCCAATCCTTCTGCTTCATAGTTCCACGCACCGCTCGACTTTCCACAGGCTGAGACTGCTCCGCATCAAATCCACTATCCGCATCGGTCATGGTGCACCCCACAAATCAGATCTCTGCAAGAAGACTGCTCCGAAATCCAATTCCGAATCAGAACTGCTCTGATACCAACTCGGCAGAGTTGGTATGAAATGGATACCAACCCCGATCGATCTGCTCTGATACCAACTGTCACGGGCTTGGGAGGAACCCGTGCGGCACTGGCATAAAATCGTCCAAGTCTAATGCAATGCAAGAGATCTTGAAAGAATCCAGACTACGCCTAACACAGTACGCAACACGAAAGCTTTAAGATCTGAACATCCCAAGTGCACAATGAAATCCGCTAAGTAACTGATGCAAGAAATAATGCAATGCAACACTCCAGTCCAGATTTATGGCGAGGCGATGCCTCCAGAATTCTTCATCAATTGATCCCAATTACAAAGACAAAATGGAGTCTATGTTGAAAAACACAGATCGCCCCTAAAAGTTATGCATTTGAGCCAAACAGACTTAGCTCAATGCTGATACAATAAAACAATGCAACCCCAGGCTGCAACACAAGCATGCAACGAATCTGCTCCAAGTCGTCGCCAAAGGAAGTCGCACTTCTGCACTGCTCCTCTGCCGAAAACCTTCGCAAGTCACTTCGCTCTGCTCTGATTGACTCCCGATTTCGCTCTCAACTCCGATCTGCCAAGAATGAGCCAAGGCCTCCGCCTTTATACCAAATGACCTCGGAAGAAGCGGTCCCAGATTTAGGTCCGCACCTAAATTGAAACGCCACGGAATCAACGCAATCGCCAAGCAAATACAAAGCCGCAGCTCCAACGGCTAGATCTGCAATGGCTAGTTACATCCACGATGCAACGCAACAAGCAATGCCGCCCGCTAATTCCGCAAATGATGCCGCCACGCTAAGAACAACTCAAGTAGCCGTTACACCATTGCATTCTCCAAGACATAAAATCCCGTCGGCCCATATAAACAGAAATGAATCATTGGCGACTTGAATTCCATTCACGTCGGCCCAGCTGCACAACAAATTGATCAAGTCGGCCCTGCGAATACAAAAAGTCTTCACTGCAACGAATCTACACAAGGCAAATACATTCAATGAAGCTGCATTCCTTCGACAAGAACAACTTGTGACACTTCCAAGTCTCCAACTCGGATCCAAACAGCTCACAAAATGATTCACAGTCTAGCCCTGTGACAGGAGGTGTTGTCCGCGGAATCTCCCCCATGCCCCTCTAATAGAATCAGTGCTGGTGATCCCGTTTTGAAATCCGACAGACGGACGGATGATTAGGTCAGATTTCAAAACGCGATCAGCAGCACTGATTCCATTAGAGGGGCATGAAGCCACCTGATTGCTATGCGGGGGCTGCTCAAAGTCCCGTCTTTCGAAGGTCGCTCGACGGTGCAAGTCGGAAAGGGTTCGGCAGCGGTTGTCGTTCCAATGCGTCGTCGCAGTGACATGGAAGGCGATCTTCGGGTCAGCCCCCGTCTAGCTTTTGGGTTGCTTTGGTACAAGCGATCTGCTATGTACTTTCCGCGAACCCCTATCCGGGTACTCGTTAGCTATGCGTTGGCTCTTGCATGCGTGGAACGAAGAGATGCGGCCTTCACAGGGAGTTGGCCGGAAATAGTTCTGCTCTTGTGAATGGAGCCGCGTATATAGCTTTTGAGTCGTTTGGGTAGGTGCGCCCCTCCAAGAGAATCAGTGCTGGTGCTCGGACGGATTGGTAGCTCGGATTTAAAATATGAACACTAGCACTGATTCTATTGGAGGGGCGCATTAGGCCACCCGCTTGCTATGCGGGGGCTGTCCAGGGTCGTAACTTTTGGGTCAGTCGACGGTGCACTTCGGAAAGGGTTCGACAGCGGTTGTCGTTCCAACACATCGTCGCATTGACAAGAAAGGCGATCTTCGGGTCAGCCCCCGTCTAGCTCCCAGGTCACTTGGTACAAGCTACTTGCTATGTCGCTTCGACTTCCGATACTTGAGTGCGCAATGGCTCAAGATGCTTTGCATTGGAATCAGTTAGTTATCATATGTGTCGGCGGATTGGATCTCAAGTCAATCTAGGCGGGTGCGACATTAGTTGCTAAGTCTCGATCGAAAACGATTTGGATTCATCTAGATGCATTGTTATCTGACTTGAGGAACTATGCGAGCGAGTTGGGTTACCTCCTCGTGGATATGTTGGATACGCGTTATGACGGATAAGATGATGGATTGCGGTAAGAATGACGAATTTTTGGAAGATGAATTATTTTGGTGAGCCATGTTCTTTGTTTTACTTGAATTTCTGGAAGATTTGAATTTTGTTTTCTAGCTATTCTTTTCGTTTTCCTAGATTTTTTCGAAAGACTTGAATTTTTTGTGATCTATTCTGTTCGTTTCACTTGAATTTTTGGAAGATTTGATTTTTTGTGAGCTTTTTGTCATCGTTTCACTTGAATTTTTGGAAGATTTGAATTTTTTGGGAGCCAGTTTCTTCGGCTTAAATTTCCACTCAAGAGCAAGACTCGGACTAATAACTTATATAGGGGAGGAGTTGTGTGTTGTTCGCGGAAGCTCCCCCATACCCCTCTTATAGAATCATTGCCGGTGATCGGACGGATGTGTAGGTCGGATTTCAAAATGGGATCACCAGCACTGATTCTATTAGAGGGGCATGAAGCCACTTGATTGCTATGCGGGGGCTGCCCAAAGTCCTGTCTTTCGGGTCGCTCGACGGTGCAAGTCGGAAAGGGTTCGGCAGCGGTTGTCGTTCCAATGCGTCGTCGCAGTGATATGGAAGGCAATCTACGGGTCAGCCCCTGTCTAGCTTTCGGGTCACTTTGGTACAAGTGATTTGCTATGTACTTTCCGCGAACCCTATCCACGTACTCGTTAGCTACGCGTTGGCTCTTACACGAGCGGAACGGAGAGATGCGGCCTTCACAGGGAGTTGGCCGGAGATAGTTCTGTTTTTGTGAATGGAGCCGCGTATAGCTTTTGAGTCGTTTGGGTAGGTGCCCCCCTCCAAGAGAATCAGTGCTGGGTATCTCGGATTTAAAATCTGAGCACTAGCGCTGATTCTATTGGAGGGGCGCATTAGGCCACCCGCTTTCTATGCGGGGCCTGTCCAGGATCGTGTCTTTTGTGTCAGTCGACGTTGCAAGTAGGAAAGGGTTCGACAGCGGTTGTCGTTCCAACGCATCGTCGCATTGACAAGAAACGCAATTTTTGGGTCAGCCCCCGTCTAGCTCCCGGGTCGCTTGGCACAAGCGATTTGCTCTGTCGCATGCTGCATTAAGATTTGAATTTTTTGTTTGCTATTCTCATTTTTGTTTCATTGGAAGATTCGAATTTTTTGCGATCTCCTCTTTTGTTTCCTTTGATTTTTTTTTGGAAGATTTTAATTTTTTGTGAGCCTACTCTCTTCGATTCACTTGAGTTTTTGGAAGAAATGGATTTTTTTGGTGAGCTATGTTCTTTCTTTTACTTGAAGTTTTGGAAAATTTGAATGTTTTGCTAGTTGTTCTTTTCGTTTCCCTTCGATTTTTTCGGAAGACCTGAATTTTTTGTGAGCTATTCTG